>WUAR02211105.1:0-10252 GCA_015164055.2 Chrysaora achlyos
ATTTATACGAGGAAATTCATTAATATCAACATCTCCTGAAGAGTGATTCTATCACGAAACAGGCTTGTCGAGATGTAAAAAGTCGTTGTACTGTTTTTCATCTAACGATTGATTATAACGCCCTCTATGTGTGAACATATTGAGCACTGTATGTAGAATTATTCAACACATATTTTTCTTTTTTCTATTTATATCTATATATATATATATATAGACCCTTTTCTTGCCAAATGTGTAGGCTTCACGACGAATTGCCCTTTTCTTCCATTGAAAATTTGCTTAATTAGGCAATAAAAACGCAATCGCGAACAATAAGCAGTAGTTAACAGCGACTGGTGCTATAGCGGACTGGATAAGGCAAACCATAGGTCCGGCGATAGAGCCGAGTCGGGACCACTATTTCATAATACTTATAGAAATTAAATATTTATTTTGCTGTCAACAATATTTAGCTGATAGCATTTGATGATTCTTGTGATTATTTTCAAAATCCTCTTACAAGATTTCACTGATGAATTTTTGCCAATTTTTTCTGCTACAAAATTAATAAAAAACTTTACAAGATTTCCTCCTGCTTGTTTGTTTTTCGCTGAACCCTGCACGTTCGATAATCATGTTTATTTCAGCTGCTGCCTCCGCAGGTCTTCCATGCTCTATTTCTCTGTAAGAAATCTCAGAAAAGGTGTAGCAGCCTATTGATAATCTTTAATTTGAAGTCCTAAAATTTCCCAAACTCTTTCTAATACTGGGTCTAAAATACTACTCTTCATATTCATTTTTTCAAAATCCTTTTCCAAAATTTGTCTGATTCAGCTCCAATTAAAATAAACCGTAGTCCTTTTCTGGTTCCGTTTTTCTAAAACGAGATTTAACCAAAGTGTTGACGAACATATGACAAACTGAGTAACGCTCTAGAGTACTTATGAAGTCATGTCATGCACTTGAACTTGGTTAAAGATCAAGGTTTAATTTGGCTTTATTCATAGTTTCATACTAATCGATAAAACCATTTCTTAAGATTGCAATTTGATCATTCTGTTCAAATTATGGAGCTTGCTTTGCAAGAACTTTTTCCTTTTCAAATTTTTCCTGCTAAGGAATATAATAAAATTTGCAGTGTCTCATTTTAGCAAATTAAAATTGCTCAGGTGTTTTGTGAAAATTCAAGCGATTTTCTCCTGCTTGTTAACTAAGATAAATTCTAGGGGTATCGTGATCAAATTTGGAAAAACCGTTCAATTTATTCAGCTGCTGCCTCCGTATCATGCTCAAATCCAACTAATTTTTAACCACATTGCGGTATTAGCTACGTTCACCTATAATGCTCTTTTAGAAATTCCAACAAATGCAGAGGTGCAGATACTTTTACAACCGCATAATTTGTTCAAAACTTGCTTCTTATTCGGCAAATATTTGCGTACCATACTTCTTCGTACATTGCAACTGCAGCGCTATTTTTAAAGGGGGTCTTGTCCAAAAGGGGAAAATGGCCTAAATTTTGGCTTCTTGGGCGATTAGAATTGTGTTTTTCGCATTAGCCAATCAAAGATTTGGAGCTTAAGCTGATATATACCATATTATCAGTTATATGTATAGGATTTACTACCATATATATATTCTCAAAACGAAGTCGAAACGTTTATACGCTGTCATTTTTTATAAGAATCTATATATATATTATTCATATATCTATATTGTTATGTTGATTGTTACTAATCCTTGTCTATTGATAGCTTTTATGGTTCTCGGTTACTTAATTCTTAATCAGATTTGTTACAGAAGTGCAAGGACAGCAAACTTGATAACTTTCTTGAACCCGCAAAGTCCAAATCGCAGATCTGAACACTGAAACTTTAGGTTTTGCATTTTAGTTCTCCATTAAACATGGAATAGTACAATATATCTTAACGTTTATTAGCAAATATAACGGTGCCGTCTAAAAAACAAACCCTGTCAAAATAAAACCTAAAACCCTGAACGTCGATGGACGTTCTTAAAGCGATTTTTTAATTCCTGTAACAGTCCCTTTTAACAATGAGTATATAAAACACAAATATTTGAATAAATAAAAATAAAACACTGCCGAAAAATATCCAACCTTTGGTATCCACGCCAGATAACAAACAGGAACAGAAGAAACACTGGCAGAATTTCTTTGATTTTCAGACAATGTTTTTCCATCAAACGTGCATCCTTCTAGTTGCAGACCTTCAATCTTTTGGAAAGAAATAAAACAAGCATGCTTACATTACTGACATTGAATTC
The DNA here is from genome assembly GCA_015164055.2 of Chrysaora achlyos. NCBI lineage: Eukaryota > Metazoa > Cnidaria > Scyphozoa > Semaeostomeae > Pelagiidae > Chrysaora > Chrysaora achlyos. The sequence goes on from WUAR02211105.1 coordinate 2,266, forward strand.
AACTCGTGTCTTGGGAGAGCGCATTGATGTAAGCATTGTGCATATCATACGCTGCAGCACACTGCGTATAATGATTACCCAATTTGCGGTGATAGAATGAATTTTAGAATTTATATTTCTGACGAAAACCCGTATGTAGCTAATCTTAGCTAAGGTCAATGAGAAAAATGATTGACGACTCATAGGCATCTCAACCAATATTTCGAAACATTCAAAAATGAAGATCTATTGCATTACATTACCTTTATGCAATATTTTGCATAAGACAAATGCCCATCGCACCATGAACTTGCAAGCTTCAGATCATCCATTGGAACTTTCATAGCCCTCAAATATAACAAATAAATATTTAATGGAGAGAAAATGACCATATATTATAAATCATTATAAACTGAACGAAAATAAGATAAGAATAATTTAAAGTTTGCAGTCATCTTGGTAGTTGTATAACATAGATCAATAGTAGTTTAGAGACCTATCACAAAGAAGCAGCTATGTTTTAACTAACCTGGCAGTTTCCTGTCGAAGAGCATTGAGGAATGTATCAGGACGAAAAAGTGAAGCTAAATCGAGATTACTTGAAATAAGTTTCCCTTCTTTGCATTTCTCAGCTACACTTTGCACAGATAAAGTTTTACCAATTAGCGCCTTAATCCACTGCATCGGGTCTTCTGGACCTGATTTCCAGCGGTTGTACCAGTCGTCAGGCACTTCCTGACGCATAATTGCCATGGCCATGGATTCTACAGAAGGTGCTAACAATTGTGTTCCTTTGATTACTTTAGCAAGGGCTGCCAAAGAAGCATGCACATGCTGCACCAGTTGAAGGGCATTGAAAAGCTCCAGTGCAACGAATGAGGCAATTGGGAGGTCAGACGAATTATCATTTGGTGCATTCACCTTCTTCTGAAGTAAATTCACTCCCTTGAAATGGTAAAATTGACTATAATTATAATTCATTTAGTCATTTTTAGTCATAATGCACTAGTCATCTCGGCATCATTAAGTTTCAATGGTTTTTAGTGCCGAATAAATTCATTTCTATAATGTCTATTTGCATTCACAGTTCTACTTCTCAAATCATATTGTAGGAGAACATTGTTACATTGCACATGCAAAAGGCAAAGAAAAAAATGTGAAACGACTAGTAGACTACCTGGTTGAGTTTCTTCCACAGGTTGAGAATGGGAGCACATTCCGAGGCCCATTTTTCTTTGTTAAACTTCTTAACAGCTGCATCTGATCGCATTAATACTTTGAGCTGTGATATAACCTTGATAAAAACAACATGATTTAGAATTCTAACTTAAAGACTTGTACAAAATTACAGCATATAATATAAAGACTTCACTGTTGTATCTTAGATCGTGACAACTGTAGAACCTGAGAGCTTTTGATGCGTTGCGATGATCTTTCAATATTTGCTGGCAAGCCAAAAAAAGCAGGAGAATCTTCATCTGGTAGATGTCCTACAGATTCCACATAATCCTGAAAGATGGGAAATAATTTAAAAACATTATAGCTACGGTTTTAATGACAAATAAAATTAATTTAGAAAGGAATCTAGATAAGTCAAACTCCAGTATACAGACAGCAATCTTGAACTAAAGAAGTGATGCGTACAATCCAAATAACATCAATTGCAATTAGTTAAATACTAAATAAATGATGTTCATAATACTCAGCGTCGATATAAAAAGAGAAAAACCCTACCCGGTAATTTGCTGAATTTGGAATAGACAATGAATCAGCAAGTTTATTGGGTTTGATACCACGAGAAGGTCCCTACAAATAAATATATAATTGAAGATTGCAGGGCAAATTTATAGAAAGGAAAATTAGGAGGTCCTAAACCATCCTTCTTTCAGTAATCAGTCTCCATATACTAAATAGAAGTCAAAGATTTACCTGACTGGAAAAAACCCCATCAGCAAAATATTGTCGTAGGTATGAAGTTAGGACCCTAACATCAAAAACATTATCTACTCTTCCTCCATAGACAGCATTTTCAAACAATCCGCGAACAAAATCCCAATGAATCGATCCTCCAGCTACAAATAGAAAATGAATGCAAAGCATTACAATCGTGAATTCAACTACATCACATGTAGCTCATTTTCGAACCTAGTAGATAACAATCAAGCATTAAACTTCAGAAATATTTCACATTCGAAAAAATTAAACAAAATTGCAAGGAAATTTACCATGATAAAATGTTTAATACCTGATTCTTGATGAAGTCTATTGATAATATCGGCACCCGCTCGTAAATCCGATGAAGAGAATTCGTAAAACTTTGTAAAACCCTGAAAATTGGAATACGAAGTTATCTAATGGGTGCGGAATAGCTAGAGTAAATTAAATAAATGCTAATCGTATCTTGATTGGCAAAAATATTTCGTCAAATTATTATTGAGAAATAAACTAACCTGTGGCACATAATTACGTCTCTCTTGTACCAATGCATGAAACCAGCACAAGGCGAAGAGTGACTGAGCTCTTGAAACTGAGTTTGAATGAGCGATATATTCCGGTGACCAATTCTCATATGTTCTTTGCATATTTTTTTTAATACCAGGAGGGGCCTAAATAAAAAAAAAACAATCTGAATAAGGAGTCGGGCGAAAGAGAGCTCTTGCGTCAAAGCATTGTATCTGAGCTCGAGTAAACTACATACGAATCAACAAAAGAAGGGGCTTTTTAATCATTCTACATCTATGGGCAAGCATTGCACAAGATGGTCCAAGAGAGAGTAGAATAAGACGAAGAATTCCGATATGTGATCATAAGAGAGATAACCGACTGCATATCATGGAAAAATAGAAAAACAATAAGTCTATTCTCGAGCAGAATAACACAGTGAAAACTTTACTAAAACGTGGAACAGCAATAGATATTCTGAAAATACTATGTTTCTAATCTAAGCCATATTTCAGCGTAACGGAGAACGGTAGAATTGAAATTAGGAGTCTGCACAAATAGATATTTTATGTGTGCTGTTTTAGTGTTGATCTTGATAAATTTAATATGTTCGTAAAACTAAGCTTTCAAAATGTGGAATTTAGTTTTAAGTGAATAAATTAAGTATCAAACATTGGGTAACCAAGTATGAAATGGATTTATAACATTGGGAATCTATTAGAAAGGATTGCATCTATAGAGACAGGACACCAAAGAGCGACTGTTGCGATAGACATATATCTAGTTATCAAAGCTTTATCTTTGACAAAGTAAGATATAATAAGAATGAGAAAGTCCTGCGATCTATAAATTCAAAAGAGATAATAACAAATAAAGAAAAATTCGAAAACGTCAACGATAGTGCAGTATAGAAGCATATCAAATGAGAACTGACTTGGTTGATGCAATACTATTGGATTACGACATTAAACATTCGCCACAGTAATAGGGGAGTCCAATCAACGCTACATTTAAAATACGAAATACGAGAATTATAAGCCAATCCCACCTCGTACGTGATTTTAAGACTTGACTGGAGAAGTATCGCTGGAAAATTTGGATGTGATTCAGCCGTTAACCAAAGTCGGAAGTCTTGATGAGGCTGCAAAGAATTCATCACCTGGAACGCGAAACCAACATACACCTTTTCTATTCATTTTACAAATAATCATACAGAGCAAACCATTGTTCAGATGCCTAAGATTTTCATACCAATACTAAAAGATTGCATTAAAAATAGAATACATTTGAAACACATAACCACACTGTTAAGGCAAATTGTTATTGAGTTCGCTACATATACTAACGTCGGAGCTCTGACACGGAATTGTAACAAAACATGAACAGGAAAGCTGACAGTAGTGCATTATCGAACGATTTCAAAGGTCTTATAAATGTTCAAGTATATTTTGAACTCTCTATCATTTGCTGGTTTGGTTCAGGGTACTAGAGCTGCTGGGCTTCGTTCAAAACAACTAACCCAGGACTCATTAAAATAATCATGATCTGCTTATCTGAATTAAATCGGGTATTAATGGGTTTCGATGTTCTAACATGTTTGTATGATTTGTGAAAGCATTCAATAACTTTAAAGGCTGACAATCCGAGGTATTTGTGTCTTTCTTGACTCTGCAAATAATTTCTTTCTCTTTGATATCCATCACAACAAAATACAAACTACAAGAATCTAAACAAAGTGAAACTCGAAACAAGATGTAGTTCATAAATTTCTCTAGAAACATGCACCAAAACTAAGTTTAGTTTTTATATCCGGGTTCGCCCCGCAAAAACAAACGCGACGATCAAGTGATGAATGCAAACAAGATTTGATTTGACCATAAAACAATATCTGCTAACCTTTTCTAATATAGGTAGAAATGATGTCACTAGATGCAAATTCTTTAGGCAAACCCAGTCACCATTTCGAGAACAGTTATGAACCAATTCCAATGCTAAATCGGCTTGACCCTGTCCCATGGCAATCTTTTTAAAAATAACAACAAAGCATAATTGGCAGAGGTACTACAAGCAACCGGAAAATACTAATGTTTCAAAAACAAGCTTTTTATTAATAATTGTTGAATATAAGTACTCTTACAACCTTATTTTAACGGATCGAATCCCAAAAGTCTAATGGAAAAGAAATAAAATGTAAGTGAAAATACATATATATACATATTTGGGGACTGCAGCAAAATTTCCATACCTGGAAAAGCCAACAAAAAAGTCTTACACGGAAAAAAATTTTTACAAAATTTACCTGATGATAGTGTTCAGCACCTACTGTCTTGTCAGCAAATTCTTGCAACTCCTAAACAATGTATATAAGAAAACAATTACATGTTTTCTTCTAAACTAAAATAATGTTCTGAAATCAAACCAATTAAACGAGTAGCATCAATAAAACAGAATACACAACATTTTTGGTTATTTAAAATGGGATAAACTACTTGAGATGGATCCGCTCCAGATGATATAATAATAAGAACAGGCTCTTTTGGTGATGTATCTTTCATTAGCATCTTTAAATTCAGAGATGGTGAAATCAGTGTCTTGAGATCTAGAAAAACACAAAAATATACTCTTACCCATCTCCACTACAATGGTTATGAAGCTGCACATATCAAACTTTTACAATGTCTATACGTATATACGTATTGCATAGAAAAGCCCAATAATAATATTATTATTGATATTAATGGCTGCTTTTTCAATTAGCCTCCCTTATTCTACTTGGCATGAATGGATGTTTTTCGTAATTAATTAGAAAAAACATAATATTCATTATTTGGCCAAGAATAAAAATTGAAAAATAATCAAAAAATTGAGCAGCAGACAGCAATAGTAGAAAAAAAACTGACGAGTGGATCGCTTGCATCTTTTGAAAAATGATGTCTTCTGTTTCCATAGCAAGATGAATAGTTTTTACGAATTATTATTCGATATTTAATAAAAAATTATCGACGAATGTAACAATGAATATTATAAAAGAAATAGATAACAACTTTTGACCTAAAAATTAAAATTAAACCTTCTTAAAATCTTAGTATAGCTATACCCAGTGATTTAGAGGCGAACAAAACCATTGCACTATACAGGCGATCGGGACGAAGTGCTTGAATGGTCAGCATCTAAAAGAGGATACGATGTGTAAATCTTATAGTCACAACCAGTAACAACATTACATAAAAAATAGTGCAAATTTAAGATCACAAAGCGTGTATGTTGCACATGTATCAAAGTATGTTATCCATATTATGTTAAGTACGTTCATTATGTATGCATAAAAGCCTGTAAACAGTTTTTGGTCGATAAGCAAACGTTCAAAAAACTGTTCAACGAGCGACTGCTTCTTGACTAGTTACCCAGTGCTGGTGCTACAATTTTTAATTATAAAACAATTTCCGCTGGAAAATTAACATTTATTAGATTTTACTAAATCCACCTGCTGAAATAACGATATTTTCTTTGCCAATTCACGAGGAAATTCTTGCTCACAGTGAGGGCTCTTCGCAAAATTTTCCCATAAGTCCACGTTAAGAAGATCAAGTACCTCTTGCAGTTGTGGAAAATTGGTCTTGAAAATAAATAATTGGGTACCATTGCTTAATTTGTATACAATATTGGTAACAAGGGAGTGTGTAATACCGTACAGATCATATGAATATATTCGTTAAAGTAGGCTAATATGCTGGAACACATTTTACTACAGTATGAAAAAGTCTAACAGATAAAATATGCACCAACATAATAAGAAACATGATTAAACATGTCCACAAAAGATCTCCTGGAATTCCCGAGACAATGCTTTCTACTGAATTGCTTCTCCATAAATTTCGGGTCCCATTACCAAGTTTAATTTTAAGACTAGTTTCACCATTTATGATCAATGGCAGACAGGAAATTGAATAATGAAATATGGTACAGTACCCTCAAAGAAGAAATTGCCATTGCCCGATCTGTTGAAATCCATTGCGGAAGCTTTTGCTGAAAATCATTTTCGAAATCCTAAAAGGTAATTGGAACACTTTTTTCAGAGAAAAGGACAAATACCACCCCAAAGATTCATTGGATTAAACTTAAACTCAATAAGAATCCCGGATATCCTAAGGACTCTAATACTGCCGCTTTTTCCTAATCTCTTGCTTTTATAGATTTACCAAATGTTCACGTTTTCTCTCGTTCCATACAACATTTAAATGAAACCGAAGTAGCCAACGGTAAAAAATTGCTTGATCAAAGAAATGAGTTATTGAAATGCAAAATAGACTGCTTTGGTTGATCTAAAATAAGCGTGGCTAGAATAAAGAGGAACTATGAATGGGACAGCAAGAATTAGCAAACAACATAATTTTTAATAAATTTTGGAAATATCCAAGTGTTCCCTCGCAGGCCGCTCCCTTCCCTGAGTTCCACAACAATAACCACTCCAACTTAGAAGATCGGCTCGATAGAATCTAGGCTCAACTCAACAATTAAACTATAATACATAACGTATACAAAAAGACTGTAACATTAATAAGGATATAGAGGCTCAACTCTTAAAAATAGGTTTCTTAGGCTCGGTAGAATTCACAAATAAATATAAAAAACAATATGTCTCTCTCACAGTGTCAGTGGGCGTAAAACCCCGGGGGTAGCCTACCAACCTATCTAACTGTAACGGTCTTTTCAATATTGTAAGCGTCCCCTTAGTATTCACCAATCTGGCACTTGCTCATTTGATCTCACCATTATTGCTCCCTAATAACTCTTCTACAACAGCTGTTTTCCATTTCCAACGAATCACATTTTCATCTTTAACCAAGACTACATCACCCTTCTTGAAAGCAGCTTGTCTCTTGTTCTGTTCCTTACAATGATGAAACTCCCTTAAACTCAGGAGATATTCATTTCTCCATCTCTTCCAGAAAGTCTCCATCAATCTGTTCAAGTAACGAGCTCTTCTCTGCAATACTGTAGAATTGTCAGTGTAATCTTCATCTTCAAGCTCTACAGGATTGAAGGGTACGGTCTACCCAAAATCAGGCGAGCTGGTGCAATTGGCTCCTCAATATCATCACTGTAAATGTAGGTTAAAGGTCTGGAATTAATTGCACCTACAACTTCAGTAATAACAAGTTCTTCATCATCCAGCTTTGCAGGTCCCAATATCTTCCTCAAGCATCACATGACCACTTGTACCATTCTTTCTTAAAATCCACCAAAAAAGGGTGCTTTCTCAAGCAAAATCGCCAGCTTATCCTTTTTTGTCCCACAAATTGTTGCAACTCGTCACTTTCAAATATTGCAACCGATTCTTTGTTTGCTCTTCTAAAAGTTTGGGCGTTATCTGACCTGACAGTGACAGGCAATCCCTTCTTTGCAATGAATCTCTTGAAACACCTCAAAAAGGCTTGTGTTGTAAGGTATGGAGCAAGTTCAAGATGCACAGCACGACTTGTAGAACATGTAAACAAACAAATATAAGCCTTTGTCATTTCTTCTGCTGTTTTCACGTACAGTCGTCCTGCACAATCCACTCCAA
>WUAR02211105.1:14505-25778 GCA_015164055.2 Chrysaora achlyos
ATTATCAAAATTCCATAAGATAAAACTTCACGGCATATCGAATACACTCTGAATAGCAAAATAAAATAACGAAATATGAAATAAAAAAAATGGACAATCAAAATGAACAGGAGAAGAACACAAAATATTTGGGGCCACTTCCAGAGGAGTAAGGGAAAAAATGCAGTTTGAAGGCTGTAAAGAAATTCATGTTGAGAATTCATGAGAGATATTATTGCACAATGTGTGAGAATAGTTCGAATACCCTAACTAAAGCTATTTCATTAAGCTCCACATAATGTGCTGGTGGAAATTACAAGATCATATATATTAAGAGGTATATACAAGATCTTCAAGCTTTAATTTAGGGCGTAAAAGAATACATTCTGATAACTGCAGAGTCATATAAAATTGTTGTTTCTTCGGTTGATTTCCCACCGCCCTTCATTTGCAGATACCTAACGAAACAGTTTTTAATATAAATATTTTCACAAACATGATTTCATAACAGCATAAAATGCACCTTTAGTCAACTTTATTCGAGCTTATTATTATCGCAATCGCCATGATCTCGTGACATCACTGGGTGCATATCATTGTGGCTGTTGTTTATCATTTCGCAGCACAAAGTTCTCCAATTCAGCATTTTTGAATCTCCATAGTAAAATTCGCTGTCTCAGAATATTTGTCAGGAAAGTTTTCAAAATATTACGAGGCTACACGTATGAAGATGCGCTGCAAACGGCTGCAGAGGTTTTCAAAAATGCATCGCTGGGCAATTTAGTTTGCAGTTTGAAAAAAGTAAATTAATAGCTTGTTTCCCTTTGAGTAAATTGCTTTCAAGTTCTTCAACTCTCTATTTACCAAGTTTCTAGCCTACAGAAGTTTGCGTGTTTGTTGGATTTACTTCAACCTGTCCAGAATTTGGAGTCCAATTACCACATTAGTGCTTTTGTGGATATACTTGAATACCACAATTTGTATTATACAAAAAATTCATACAATGAAAAAATCCCTCATTCGAGCTCTCAAAAACAGCAAAACAAGAAGGACGGACCATCTACCTAATAAATGTATGTACCATGTATGTATCGCGATTTCCATTGTTCAAGAGCCCCCTGGAGCCGTCGGCGCTCTACTATTTTCCTCTCGATTCACCCCTGGGCTGTCGCCCCAACTGCCTGAGCAGTGCCGAATATACTTTATTTGATAAACTCTCTTCTGCTTAGCTTGCCATCTTCAATTTAAAACAATTTCGATATTGGTTGCCCCAGCCACTTTTCGTGGCCTCTGCTCCTAGCAGGTTGCGTATTTAAAAAAAAACGGTTTCCACTTCCAAAGCTTCCAACGTTTGCTTGCGCTATTTCGTTTTGTTTTCTTGAACTTGCTTCGAGTTTTGAGTTAAAGTCCGATGGAATTCCCTGTCTGGGCTTAGTGTATTTCAGCTGTCAAAGGCCTTTGTAAACAACTGCTTACGGATCTGTTTTCCCTGTCCACTGTCAATGCATTCATAGTTGTCATGACAGTCCTGAAGTACTGTATGCCTGCATATGACATTGGGCTGGAGCTACATGGAATAGAGGCCTAGTGGCTAGGCAATTACAAGCTTATAGAGCTAAAAGAATTACTTTAAATAAAAACCACCCCTCCAAGACTGGGCACGATCGGAGGCGGCGGGCAGCGTTAAGGAATCTTCAGTTCTTCTTGCTCATGCCAGATGGACAGAAACAACAACTTTGAGGCCATATGGTGAAAAATCAAGAAAGATTTCTGTCAATTTATATAGAATTCTTCAATGTAGTAAATTGAATACATGTAAGGAGATTATGATTTTTGTTATTCTTGTGAACATTTCCCGTGCAAAGTAACCAAGAGAAAATCGAATTTCCCACGCAAAAGACCCTCAGTTTTGACAAGCAGCCCAACGAAGTCTAGCAATTTACAAGGCTTACATTTATTACTTGGATGTCTACTTCAAATGTAATGGTACTACAATTGGCAAATAACTCTAAACAATTGGTACTTAAGTCTTATTTCTGACTATCGTCATGAGTATATAATCGTCATCGTTTACAGGCCTTTCCATGAAGTCATTTACGCCTATTTCTTCTCTATATTTGTCGCAAAATTCTGTTCAGGCTGTTATTCAAATCTAAACTTAATTTGATCGTCATTCTGTGCGCATAAGTTGGATCTGCCGTCTTCTTTGCACAGTTCAACTGACCTGTGCCGCAGTGTTCCGTTATCGTCCATTTTGACTCAGACAGTGCTTTCAGTCAGAACACGACGGGTCCTCGTGACATCACTGGGGGCATGTTTTGATCACGGCTTGCACAGAAAAAAAATGCGAAAAGGCAAATTTTGGGGCTGAAAAAGGTCGAATTGCTAACTCCCAGCCAAATAACTTACCTATTTAGAATCGGCGTAAGATTCTACAACAGAAAATGTAACAAAAACATAGGGTCAGGTTTTGACCTTATAAACATTATAAACATAGTGTGATACCTGCAAAGAAACTGGATCTGAAGAAAAAAATTAGATATTCCAACCTGTTTTTGAAACAAATGGGGTTGAATTCCACGAACCAAGTGAAGAGCAAACATGAGTCGATCCTCCTATATAAAAGATATGGAATTTTGTTCACAGCTGTTCAAAAGAAATAAAAATTTAATGAATTGCGTTTCATAAAATATTATGACTTGTTACCTTGAAAATTGACCTGCAAACATATGAATACACAAGGCTCTGCACTGATTTCTTTAAATATTGAATCCTGTCGCCAGATCTGTCACTTTCCTTGAGAAAAAGTAAATCGATTTGTTAGCTGCAATACACTATAGTCTAAACAAATTTAAGAAGATGTAAACCAAATGAAATTGAATGACACTAAATTAATCACGGCATAGAACTCAACTATTGTAGATAACATCAGTCTATGTAATATAAGGCATGCCATTGTCAGCCGACGCATTTGCATATGCTTAATTAGCTATTATAGAACTAGAAAGAAGAATTTTGTGTCAATTTTGTATATTTTCTTAAAGTTAAGTAGGCAGAATACGATGAATAATTATTGCAAGGCTCTCGTGTGTGACAATAAGAAAATGGCTGGTTTCCACAATAATCACACTGCTTCAAGTTAAGTCAAGTATATAGCTTTATAAAATACTGATATATGCTTATTGGTCTACCCTTTTCTCTTGATGTTGAAAATGACAAGATAAAACAAAAGATAAAACAAAATACTGAAAACAAAAAAAAATCGACTAAAACCAAAATAATTTGAGAAAAAAAATAAAAAATTCCAAAGAGATGACAGATAGCTGCGAAAAAAAAAATTCTTGTAACCATCAAGATTAGGCGTAATTATCGACAAAACACAAGCTTCTATTAACAGTTAAATAGAGTATGAATTTTTCTTACCCATTCCTCAATGGGGGTAACGACTGGTTCGTAAGAGGGATCACAAAAAGATTCTGTATCATTCATTGGCGGAGACTAATTTGAAATTTCGCTTATTTTAAATCATCGAATCTTATAAATATTGATAAGAAAAACAATTTATTTCAAAAATAAAATATTCATAAACTATTTTTTAAGAAAAATTGAAGTCTGCCAAATCGATACCTTTGCTAATTCTAACGCCCTTTGGAACAATTTTAGAAAAGAAGAAAGGCTAAACTGGTACATATTGTTGATCTTCGACAAATCACTGATGACAAAGAACATTGCACTGCCATGTTCAGTAAGCTGAAGGTATGCATCACGCTCCTAAAAATAAGATTTATCTCTCACACCAGGGTTTTAAGATAGAAACGTCTTAACAATAGTCTGAAAAAACTCGAATAAAACCTTTTAAACAAGAACAAGATACTTACACTACAACTCTCTCAAAAATACGACGCAGCCGCAATGTACGAAGTAGTATGTTATACAAATATTTGCCGAATAAGCGAATAGAAAAAATCAGTTGGAATAGAACATGATACGGAGGCAGCAGCTGGACCAATTCACAGTTTTTCCGAATTTCATCATGATAACCACAAGATCTATCTTACTTTATCTTTTTATCTTTGATTATTAAACAAGTACGGTTAAGCAAAACACCAGCAGGAGAATAGTGAGAATTGTTTGAATTTCACAAAACACCTGAAGTTGATTCTTGAAATGAGACATTACATAATTCATTGCAAGTTATTCCAATCAATTTTAGTTGGCAAACCAGTTTCCTCAGTGCTCAAACCAATACGAATTTTCAAAATGTTATTTTCATCTTGAAGAATGTAACCAATTTTTAAGAATTAGGAGAAACAACAAACCTGATCCAACGTCTTTTGTATTGCATGCGCATCATCAAGTGATTCACTGATCGTTATGCTGCTTGCCTTGGTTTTGTTTAGTGATTCTAACAAAGCTTTATTCTCTAGGATACTACCTTCAGAATTTGCAAGAGTCTGTGATTCAAATTAGAAGATAATTGCATGAGAAAAAAAAACAGAAAACCAGTATTCGGGGAGGAGGAAGATGTCTATGGACCAGAAAGGCACCACTGTTTCCGTGGAAGTAAAGAATAAACAAAAATGCCCACGGGCAGATGACATTTTTGAGAATTCAAAATGCGAATACAATGTTCTTGGTTATGAGCCATGTTACGTTACAGATTTGAAATATTGATTGTTAAGAAAAAAGCAATTTCCATTGTAAAATTGAAAACAATGATAACCTCAAGAAGGGATTCTTCTAGTTCAGACAATTGTACTTTTAATTCTTCCTCTTTCCGCAAAAGATCTGTTTTTCTTACTTCTAAGTCCGGTTTCTCCAACTGAATTGTCAGTGCAAGAAGCTTTGAAAGAGAAACGTAAGAGTAAGCTAAATATTTGATAGGAATTTAGGTGATATAGTAAAAATCTTGTTCCTAAGATATAACAAGAAGATTATTAATGTACACAAACTAAAATCTAATCTAAATTATAACTTACTTGTCCAGTTAGACCTGCTCTTGTTGTTGTAAAATTCACTTCATTTATAGCGGATGAAATATCAGGTGGCAATTCAGGGCTTGGATTTCTCGTCGAAATGAAGAGCCTTCCAATGATCAGACAAGGTTAGGATTTAGAATAAAGAAGTGGAATTCAAAAAAATCAATTGCAGTGAACGCTGCAATGTTTTCTTGCTAATTATCTGTTTGAATACGATGGTACCAAAGGGTTAGCGCAGCCTAACTAGAGACACTAGCGCGATTTTCGGGCTTGCTTATTTTCATGGGCATCAGTGAAAGGTATTCAAAATTTTTCATTAATACACATTTCAGGATTTCTAAACGGCAATGAAGAAAATACTGATTTATCGGGGTATCAACTTATTATAAACCACATTTCATTAACAGGTAGGTTGAGATGCAGTTTTGGCAGAAACAGGCAGCGTAACAGCGGGCACATCAACCGTTACTACCAAAAGTAAATGAGAAAAAAAACAATAAATTTATGAATCAATTATGGAATGTAGTTTATAAGGACGAACCTGAAATTTTCATTGTAATCAACAGTCTTTTCTCCTATCTGAATAACGTGTTTTAGTCCTAAAATAAATGACATAAACGAAGCTGGTGGAAAAAATATTCAGGAAGTAGAAAGATTGACAAAAGTCGTACAACAAATATTCTGAAGACAGTATTAGCAGATGCGTAGTAAAACGTTTTCTAGCATAGAGAGAAATAGTCGAACACTAGCAAATGAGCAATAAGCGTTAGGGAGTAAAATCTTTTAGGTCAAACAAGAAGGTTTGTATGCTATGGCCCTTCTTATTTCTACTCTAGCTTCTCAATTGCAACTATTTATGCAAAATACTTTTATATCATACTTGATTTAACTTGTATGCTTAATAGATTCTAGATGAAAAAACTGACTTACCTAGACTCATGAAATCACCTCGAAGAACTGGATAAAGAATAGGCTCTATAATATCAACCTCCTGAACAATAAATGTTTTACCAAATCGCACTGCAAGCTCTAACGAAGTCGCAAAATTTCCATCCTAAATATAAGAGAACCTCCTTACATTAAAGTACAACAAAACGTTACATTACAAATTACAGGATGATGCACGCTTAAAACAGAATTTTATCAAACAAAGGAATTGACACTATGAAGTAAGGTCATGAAAATAAATGCAAAATTAATGTACCTCTTTTTAATTATTGCACATTGCTTAAAGGGCCCCTAAAGTCACATTGTGATGAAATCAGACCTTCTGAAAACGATGTCGTTGTTATTTTATCAATATCTTGCACTATTTTTTCGATATAAGCACTTGTATATTGGTAATTGAATTGGAGTATTTCCCCAAATTCTCAAATCGTTTTTGGAAAGACATCGGTTTGCCGTCAAGCAACTCTTGTCAAAATTTTCAACAACTTTCGGTATCGCTTGCACCCAGCACCCGCGGCCTTACGTTGTGGAAAACATCAAAGATGGGTGACCAATCTAGTAGCGGCAGCAACAATTCGGGTAGTTTTGAATCAAGTCTATGCATCAGTATGTCTGAGTACTACTGGAATCTTCGTCAGATAATTCCTATGTATTTTGAAGCCCTGCAAATATTTTGGTACATATGCCTACTGATGATGTTTTACCGTACCAATTGCTCAAAGGGCAATCAGTCTAAGACCTAAGATTTGGGGTTTCACAGCAAAACAAACTACAGCTTAACTAGGCTATATTATAAACCTTGTTTCTGTGTCAATTGTTTTCTTCTATAGTTTGAAACTTATACTTTATTTTGAGGTTGACTGCCTAAGATTTCACAAGCACCAATGAGACCTCAGAAACGGAATGCCTATGCTAACAAGTCTAGCTGCGCTAATGCTTATCATTACTTATTTCGATTCTACATTCTACATACATATTGCTTGAAATGTTCTCTAAATGTCCCTTTCTATTGCTTCCTGGACAGTTGTTTTAAGTTTCTATGGTTGAGACTGAAGACAATGAATACTGCTGGAAATTTTTTTGAAAATAACCTAATTATGCTTTATCACTACCAGACTAGGTATCCAGGCGGGGTTTCTTACCTGTTGCATTTACTTCCGATCATTTTGGGGCATAGCCCAAACACTATACATGTAGTCTCCATTCAGGATCAATTCAAAAATTCAATAATTCATACTGATTGTTGTATATATATATGTTCATAGTTTTTTTTTCAATATGAAGATTAAAAACATTTGTAAGTACTGTCCAGTTGCTTGTGTTTAGTTCAAACTCCTTCAGCAGCATGATAAAAAGTCTGGTGCACATCATGAAATCCCAGCAATTTTGATGCTACTTCTTGGCATACCTTTGATCTTTTTGAATTGCTTTGTTCTGTTAGTAGCTGTCACTGTTTTTCATTCTGCAAAATTATTGTAGAAGTTCCAGTTCACTCCAATTTTTGATAGTATGCTGTTCAAATAATGCAGTCATTGGAATGCAGTATAGTAGAAATAGCCATATATGTTGTTGTGATTCTACAAGAAAATCAAGAATATTTTATGACTTTAAGTGTTGAGAATATGACTTATGATTATTAGGCATTTTGACAGGCTAATGTCCATTTTATCAACAATTTTCTAACATTTTAAAAGATGCTTTCTGCAGCCTTGAATTTTGCAGCCATATTTACACATATTCAAGAGTGTTTCTACTATGTGACTTTACATAAATGTAAATTATGTAACAATGCAATCTTATTTGAATGCTCAGTCGAGTATCTGAACACTACTGGCCTACAAAGAAGCAATCAGAATATAAGTAATGAATTTATAGTTACTTACATGCACGATCTGGCCTGGCTCCCATCTTATCTAGCACTCTTGTTCCAAATCTCGTTTTCTCTGATCCTTGGAGGCATTTTATGTCTTCATTCGGATAGTTAAAGGCTAGGTTGAACATGCCCTGGAATAGCATTAGGTGAAAGGTGGAGGTATGTAGCTAAACCATTTCTCCATCTTCCATAGTTTGAAAAGGAATCCGCGTTGATTTTGCCACTACAACTATGAGCATTGCTGAATTGCTCCAGTTGGAAGTGTTCTACTACAACGGAATCACGTCAACCTAACCTAAGGTGGACGAGACATAGGTCCGCCAGTCTTAACAATAGAACCGTTGCCGTCATGCGGTACTTTCTACCGAGAAAAAATTGCTCGTATTTTCTCAGAGATACTCAATTTGAGCCCCCATTGTAGGCAGCAGATTCAAAATTTTATAAAAAAACTTCACGATGGCTTCAAACTCGCCACTAGCTATCATTTGACATTAGAATTAGAGACCAGTGCATAAATCTACTTTGGCTTACCTGTTGGTTTATAACGTCAACCTTTTTATCTGTTGATAAATGACATTTGAGCCAATTGATTGCTCTCTCGGATGGATCGACCAAAAACGAACAAACAGCACCCTATAAACAACCGAAAACGTTAGAGCTTTAACAAAATAAAAAGGGGCTTACAAAAAAAGACGAATAATTATGTTTGATGAAATTGTAAGAAAGTATGAGCTTCTACTTCATGCTTAACCGTAGGCCACAAAAAGACAAAATTTTTAATCTAGCTATGCATGTATGATAATTAAGTTTGCTGCAGATATAAAAGGTTTAAGTGAACCTTTTGTCATTGAGTCTTTAAAAATGTTGATACACTAAATAGATTTAGGTATCTTATAATCTACATCAATATCCATAATTTGAACAATTTTTTTGTGTACCTTCAAAATCATCAAAGCATT
The DNA here is from genome assembly GCA_015164055.2 of Chrysaora achlyos. Classification (NCBI taxonomy): domain Eukaryota; kingdom Metazoa; phylum Cnidaria; class Scyphozoa; order Semaeostomeae; family Pelagiidae; genus Chrysaora; species Chrysaora achlyos. The sequence goes on from WUAR02211105.1 coordinate 23,244, forward strand.
TTCCATCGACAGGTTATCTGAAGGGAGCCCTTCTCCTTTCCAAATAAGCATTTCACTCTCTGAGCTGAGAAAGCGACGAAGATCAAAATCGGTTGTTTCGGTGATTTCAGACCACTTTAAAAGAAAGGCACGTCGAACATCCTCTGACTCTGCCCCAAGGTAGTTCAAGTAAGCTGCAGAAAGCTGTGATCTGCTCGGCAAATGCTCAATCTCCTTTGTCAAATCAACTACCTATGATAAAAATGAATGCCAAAAATTACATGATAAAAGAGATACTACGGGTAGGTAATGTGAATCAGAAAATATTATCAACGCAGTTTCCAACCCTAAGTCTAAGCATTGAGTGATATTTTACTGAAACAAAGAACAGAAAATCATCTAATATATCAAATAAAGTTTATATCAAATATATTTTGCAATCTCGGTAATTTGGTACCAGAGATATTATCAGACAATATCAGTAATGGAACATACCTGCGACGACCATCTATTGAACTCTCCTTCAAGCTTTCCAACTAGAGATTCAGCAGACATTATTGTATCTTGCGCAGCATCTAAATCTAGCTTAAGTTGAGCAGCTTCCCGGGTCCGCTGCTCGAACCTAAACATAACAGAGTAGTAGTAATATAAGCTCATACATCAAACCTTCAATTAGTATGATACAATATCACTCGCGTACAACCAGCTTGATAAGATTGTTTTTTTTAGGCTGATATAGGTACATTGATAGGTAGAGTTATGCAACGGAAAATCATTTACTTATTTTTTACCTCTTTCTCATTTCTGCAACTTTGTTATCAACCACAGCAAGCGCTTTATGAAGTTTATCGAGTCTCTGTTGCGATTTTTCTAAACCCCTGAAATTCAAGGGAATAACATGAATTTAAGTAAGTTGATTCATTTGGGTTATTTTCAAGAGTGATAGTTATAACTTGACTTATAACGGTTTTAACTTGTTAAGAAGTAAAGGAATAAAAAAACCAAAAGGCAAAGACTTCATGTTATTAACAGTAAGAATCATGTTATTAACATTGAAGATGACGAGTGAAATATTTTGTGTGATGAATAAACGCAAGAGGCCTAAGATATTTATATTACATGACCCTCCCCCGTCTAGGCCCGTCTAGAGTCATCATGTGGGTTAATAATGCTGGTGTTCCCCTTGGTTTTATTCATTTATCTTCACTGCACTGTTATGATAAAGTAAAATTATCGCTGTAACTGTTGTTGCAAAAGGCAAGGCATGCTGCTGAGCCTTCTGTCGGGCATTTGATTTGTAAGTTTCTTAGAAACTCTGTTTTATTGTTGTCTACCTTTTGGGTAGCTTTGGCCTACTTCCATCAAAGTCATCATCGTGGCTCCGTATTTCTGATCAATTTTCGGCAAGTCTGTGTCTTCGCAGCCAACAACGTTGCAATCTTAAGCCGGATCCACTCTTGCGTTGATGGGCCTAAATAATCTAAAAGCTTTGTTTATCACAGAAATAAATCCTTCCTCTGCTTCAGACCCTACCATTGGTACCGCACCCCAGCCTGGCGTCTTGCAGCTTTCGCCAGAGTCTCTGGTTATAATGATTAGCCCGGTTTTCAAAGTTCAGGCACAGCAACTACAAACGTAACAGCTCCATGTGCCCACCCCAGGTAGTGATCTCCTTAATACCAAATACATTGGATGCCATTCCGCCACTTTCGGCTAAGATGTTGCATGCGATTAGGGCAGAGCGTGTATCGGTTTTAGTATCTTTATTGCACAATTTGTCCTCAGTTTCATGTCAATGCAAAGAAGTCTAGTCCACTCCTGTTTAACTCATTTACCATTGTTTATTGTCACGTTCTTCTCCATGTATTACACTACTAGTTTGATTGTTAGTTTTATTCCTGGGCATTGTATGTTTATTCTGGTCCAGAATTGTCTAGTATTGCTCATAACTTGATATCGGCTAAAATTAATCATATTGACAACTTAGGCCACATTTCACTCCTGTCGCCGTTGCATCTTCGCACGTTACTAGTCAGATGAGAGCAAAGACAGCAGTAAGTGACGCAGGCTCATCCATCTGTCATGGCCGAGAGGTCGTTCTATCAGCGACGAAATTGATGATCGCCAGGCTTCCGTGTTTTCAAACGTTTTAATGTATTCAACCCTGACTGATGTTTCTGACCACGCCTGGGAGATGAAACAGCATGCCACGTCAACTTTTCAACTTAACAGGACACATTGTTAAGAACTTTTCGATTCCACGCATTTCTTTTAATCCTTGCTTGATAAAATTTAAATAATTTTACCCTAGTTACGTTTCAGTCCTTGTTTAGTGCGGTTTTGGGGCGTATTTTGGCGATTATTTTGGTGATAGCTAGTCAAAGACCCCCGGGTATCCACATCGATGAAGTGGCAGTCAGAACAGATAGCAATACTGCTAAGAGCAGCATAGTAATAGTACATTATTTAAGCCAGTGTGCTCCTCCCATGGACCCAGGAAATAAAATATTGTTTATAATAAATTTTGTAAACAAGGAACGAATGAATAAGACAGGG
>WUAR02211105.1:25878-36216 GCA_015164055.2 Chrysaora achlyos
CTCCTCCCATGGACCCAGGAAATAAAATATTGTTTATAATAAATTTTGTAAACAAGGAACGAATGAATAAGACAGGGTGAGAAAAGGAATGAAAGAATGAAATAAAGTAAGCTATACTTGGGCATTTATCGCCTTTTACAAAATAAATAAGTATTTACGCTTTTGACTATTGCATTGTTTAATAGGCAACTAGCAAAATAGAGAATAATGAACAATAAGCACAACGAATGATTGTGATTCAAATTAGAGCGCTGTTTAATGAAAAAAATGCCGTTTCTAGATGATGTGAAGTTATCAGTGATTTTGTCATATATACAAAATCTGTAAAGACACATCGTGCCCCATATTATCAATGTGATTGTCGACAGGAACAACTTCATGCTTTTTTGCTTGTTTATTCATTCTGACCAGGTTCCTTCTAAAAGCTGCCCCTGAGTTTCTTTCTATCATGTTTTTAGTATACAATGAGGTGGTAAACATAGGCAATTCTTAGGCTTGGTGAATGATCTAGTCAAAGAAAGCAAACCTCTTAAGACCACTCTGCTCCTTCTCGAGAGGCTCAATTTTTAACAAAACCTTTGAATACTGGATATTAGCTTTAACCCACTGGGCAAGAGGGGCGGCTGCAACACTTGCTCTTTTAGCATTCTGTGAAATAATGAAATTGGCACTTAATATATGTTTGTTAGATTGTTGAAGAGTTCAATGTATATTTACAAACCAAAGTATGCTCGTAAGCTCTGTTCCAACTCATATTCCTTTAAGGAGCTTTCCCGGAAAACTCAAAATACGCCTTGTCTTCATTCACATGTAAAAATAGAATGCTTATAAGCTTTCCAAATACCATTTTGACAATTTCAGTGATTATAGAGGTTATGGCAGGGAAAATTGTTAGATTCACGGGAACACATTTCTATGTGGGAATTCCCATTTCGAAGATAACTGTATTTTTGGAGAGAAAAGACCCCTTCCACGATAGTTTTTCCGTTGTTTGAAAACGAGAATCAAGAAGCGAAAACGAGACGTGCGATGTTCCACTAACTTTGTTGTGTATTGAACGCACTGTAAATTGTGCAGGCACTGCTTGTTTTTACCAGATTATTACTGATCTATTTGCCAAAAAGCTTAACAGATTGACTTAGGGAGAGCTCGGAACATCTCAAAAGCTAAAAACAATTCATTTAGCAGACAATTCACTACTTTTTGCTGCTTAACAGCGTTTTAAAACGAAGCGGTCGATTTTCATTTTCCATAATTACTCAGTTTTTTAGGCAGATATCCCAAAAGCAGGGACTGTACTTAATGTATTCTGTGTGTTTTTGTTTGGAAATTAGCTCCGTGTTTAAGGGGTTATGCACGGCAACTTCAGGCCTACTAACGTAGCCCAAAAAACAGCAAAATCAAATTAAAATTCAGTAAAAAAAGGTACGGCTTAAAATTATAATTTTAGCCAATGAAATCAAAATATATCAGACAATCTTCTTGTTCTGTGAGGCTATTTGATACTCCTATAACTTTCACGGAAATGACTTAGGCCACGCCACAGCCACTGGATTTACAAAAAGCGTTTAGCAGTCAAGTGTAGTGAATTGTCCACGAAATGAACTGTTCCTATTTATGTTTTGAAATGTTCTGAGCCCTCTCTTAGTCCATATGTGAAGCTTTTCGGCAAATAAATCAGCAAAAAACCGGTAAAAACAAGCAGTGCCTGCACAATTCACAGTGCGTTCAATACACAACAAAGTTGGCGGAAAACAACACGTCTCGTTTGCGCTTCTTTATTCTCGTTTTCAAACAACGGAAAACCCATCGTGAAAGGGTTCCGTTGTCACTGACGCAAAAAAGAGAGAATTTTCAAACTGCAAAGCCTAAAACAAATTAGGGCAATTCAATCTTGCAAACATGCAAGGGAGATTTTATTAGAAGTAATATATAATAGCCAGGATTGTATAGCAATAAAAGATAGGCACCTTTGGGTCAAAAGAATTCTTGTTTTTTTCTAATAGCTCTTCTACATTTTGCCTCATTTCCGCTGTAATTCTTCTTGCATCAAAATTGCATATTTCATCTTTAATGCCACGAGTGGAAAGAAAGCTGAAAGGGAGCCCAAAACATAAAGACATATGTTTCACTGATGTTGCAAATAGTCACTGAAAAGTATGTACCAAGTATTGTAGGTATAATTTATCACGTCTAAAATTACGTTTATAAACAAAACCAGTTGCAACATTTGTTAATACTCAACGCAATATTCAACATGTGTACCACTTGAAGACTGGCGAATTATAAGCAAATAAAAAAGCAAAAAAGTCGCTTACCTCCTCATACTAAGCCATGAAATGTCATAGATGCCCATAAGCCTCAAAACTCCTTCTAGAATGTCCCGGATAATGTCAGGAGGCATCCGTAATGATCTTATTTCTGATAGCGATTCAGACTTTATATTTCCTACCGCATCCTTGCTTTCTTGGACGAGGGGTTCTATTTCACTGAGTTCCGATTCAATTGCTTTTTTCCTTTTTTCCAAAGCAATCGCTTCTTCTCCTTGTTTGTGCTTTAAGGTTTCCATTTCCGTTTTTTGTTCACTGGCGTGCTATTTATGAAAGTGAATAGTTAGAGGATTCTGAAGCAGGTAACACTTGTTTTGGCTCATATTTCTTTACAATGATATGAGCATTAATATAAAGTTTTGTATAAAACATTAGTATAAAATCACTTGAAGCGCTTGTAAGGTGGAAATATTTTTTCTTTCAGATCAATATTGCGAAGTTATACAAATTGACGTTGTTAGAAGTCTTTTATTGCGCGCCAATATCTTGTTTTCTTTAGTCAAACTTTGGCCTAAGCAAAACAAAATTCATTGCAGTCGCCATGTTTTCTGACGTTACTGGGGGCATGACAATGTGGCTGTTGTTTTTTTTTCATTTTGCTGTACGTAGTTCTGGAGTTACAGCATTCTTGAAATCACATTTGTGAGGAATTTTTTTAAACATTTTGAGGCTACAGGATGCGTTGCGAAAGGCTGCGGAGATTTTCAACATTGCATCGCTGTGCTATTTAGTTAACAGTTCACCTAGAATCACTCGTTTGAAAAAGGTAACTAAATAGCTTGTTCCCTTTAAATATATCTTTCTAGTTCTTTAACTCCCTATTTATTTACTAAGTATCTAGCCTACATTAATTTGCCTGTTCGATTCTCCGAGTCCAATTACAGCATTTGAGCTCTCAAAAAAGCAAAAAAGGAAAGGAAATTTGATGAAAATAGTTGTTATACATTGCAAAATGCAGTATGGCCCAACATATCTGAACTATTTATTATTATACAGTAAAAATCATACATAAAATAATCTTGAAGGCCAAGGCAAGACTATAGAAACATATTTGTATTTGTTTTTCAGGAATCTCTGGTTCCTCTTGCCAGTTGGACAGAAAACCGATAGCTGTAATGATGATCCGTTATCGTCCATTTTGACTCAGGCACTCGAGACATTGCTCCCAGTCACAACACTACTACGTCACTGGGGATATGCTTTGATCGGGTCTTGCACACAAAAAAAAACTGCAAAATGGCAACTTTTGGGGCTAAAAAAAGGTGCAAGTAGCTAATTCTTAGCCAAATAACTTAGATATTTGGAATCAGCGAAGAATTCTACACCAGAAAACGTAAAAAAACATAGGGTTTGGTTTTGACCTTACAAGCACTTTAATCAAACGTTTTAGATTTAGAAGTTAAATCAATTGCTTCTTAATTCTATTTTACTTTTAATGGGTACAAAAATTGGAAATTCTCTTTTGAGACACTAAGAAAAATGATAAATGCCTTGACCTGCATGTTAAGTGTAATTTCCTTTAAAGCAGCATCAGCTTCCTCTTGTTTCTTGGCTAAGAGAATGCTTTGCTCAGCAGCCTTCTTTTTCAAGGCATCAACAAGCTCCCGTGCTTCTTTTAACTTTGTAACACCGGCCTGTAAGAGCAACAGAGGTTCAAATAAAACTGATTCTAGTCTGAAACTCACGAAACATTGCACGCAGAATTAACTTTTTATATTCTAGATTGCTTTTCACTGAAAAGAAAAGGCTAAGATTTTGCAAAGCGGTCAATCAAAACGGGACATACAAATTTAGAATATACATATAAGAAATACAAATTAAAATCGTTCTTCACTATTGTAGACACTAAGGTATCCGAAATATAATTTTAAATAAACTGACCTGCAAATGGGTTTGTTTATTCTCGATGGCCTCTTTCTTTAAATTGAATAAAGAGATGTACGTGCGTAAAAAATTCATGTAACGTCTTGGTGTTGCAGCTTTTTCAAAAAAGCTAACATGGATATCGTAAAAACGGTTGAACAGCTTTTCACCTCCAGAACAAAGACGGCCCAAATATTTTCCATCCTTATTATCTGGATCATGCTTTGAAAGAAGCATGCGCGGTACTACAAATAGAAAATATAAAATTATTTTTCTAAAGAAATAAGCTACAAATAAAAGAAAACTGTATTACCACTTCAATACAAAAGATCAACAGAACAATAATTTAGTTCCTATTTGCTTTTTCCTATATTTATTATTCAAATTATATCAAAATAGGCTAATACAACTGGTATACATGAGTCAGTTGGAATTCAAAACAGGAACAATGCACTAGAAGGTGCAGCCAAGTCTTTTTCTCAGTCAAGTCGCTTTTTCTTGATGAATTCGACTCAATATTCTTAAGAGAAAATTAGACGCATATTTATTATGATGTCCTTTAAATAAAACTATATTTAGACAATACATAGGTACATAAGTATTTACCAGCCAGCATGCTTTTTTTACTCCAAAAATCCATCCAGTGAAACGAGCTGCTCTTGTAAAATGCTGGATTTGCTTCGCATTTCGCTACAAAAGAGCTGGACGAGTTGTCCATCACGAGAACTACATGAAGATTCATCAACACTCGATTAGCAAAGAAAGAGTATAGTTGGCCCCTGAATTCTTCTTGCATGGCCTCTTCACGCAGTGGCTGTAAGAGGGGATCCAGTTCCTCTGCAGCGTATAAACCAGGTACGTCACCAGCACAAAGGAGGCTGTTAACAAGTTCAAAATATCCCGGCTCCGTCAGCTGATGGTCTTCGAGAAGTAAAATGACATTTTCGTTATCAATTCCAGCAGTTTGCATTACCTGTGTGATGGAGGTATTAAAATAATCAGCAGATATCGTGGACTAATTTCTGTGCCAGGATCTGGCGAAGGTGAAGAAAAACAACAACGAAAAATTTGTTCATACACGTAAAAGCCATGCTCAATAACAGTTTCTTAACAAACAGTCATGCAAGGTAATTTCAGGTTGAGGTGTTCAACACAGAAATTGGCAATTTAAAAAATATACAAAGAAATAATTTGAGAGATAATCAAAATATTCTACGAGTATTCTAAGAACGGGATTAACAAAATTGATTTGCTTGATGTTAAGATTACACCAGCTCTATGAGGTACATAATAATAAAAGAATTTTTTCACACTCCTATAAGAAAAAAAAAATAATTTGCATCTGACCAGTTACAATAGGAAGAATGAATGGTTGAAATATCGTTTATAGTATGCACCCTATTGCTTGTAGTCCTACTGCCCGTTTTTTTATCCCTAGGACATTTGAACAACCGACTGACAGTTTAATCCGCAAGGAATGCCATCTAATTAAAACGTGTTTCTTTAATTCTAATATAGACTGTGATTATAACTGAATCATGAAAAATACATACGGATTTCAAATCATGTTTGAATTGTTTGATCCCGTATGCTCTAGAAACATTTGGGGTTACAATTGTAATCTGGTGCATATGTGCAACAAGAAGCACAGAGGTTCGACGACCAAAGCCACTGCGACCGGCCAGCAATAACGATCCACCGGGCTGAGTTAATGCCTTGTCGACTTTTGCAATATTGTCTAATACCTCGTCAAACAAAATAATATCTTCCTCTTTGTTGTCTCGAGCTATAATAGATGTAGGACAACATCAAAATAATGCTTTAAAAACAACAAAAGACCAAAGCAAAAGGAAAGTTAAAACTTCTACAAGCCTCCATATTCATATCTGAAACAGGTTGATATGAAAACTGAAGGCAAAACAAGGCATTATAAAAGTTTTTAAAGTTTTCAAGGCACAAAATATGTAGACGAGAATCATGCACTAACCAAAAGAGATCAATCCCTTTTCAATGACCTCTCTAAAGTTTTCCATTGTAAGAGGTCCAACCTCGCGTCCAAATTTTTTCTTCATTGCTTTATTTTGTCGATCAGATGAAGGAGCGACGATTCCCCATGTGACATAGAAATCCTTATTCAGGTCAGAAAAGGACAGGCCCCATTCCTGCTGTAAAACAGCCGACACAATGTTGTCATATCGATCACGACTGCTCTGTCCAACAAGTTTATCTCGGAAATTCCTCTTTCCCTCGTATATGAATATATCGAGAAAAGTTTTGGTAGAGTTACTTGCTTTCACTGCAGTCAAGTCATGCCTAAGAATACCTAGAGTCCATTTTGTTAGATCACGTGGAGTAAATATGTAGTGTGCGTAGTCATCGACGCTAAACTTGGATTTTACCTGAAAGATTAATTTTCATAAAAATATAAAAAGTAGTTTGAGGTCCAAAGATATTTGAAAGGCATGATAAAAAAGTGCACTGCCCTTAAAGAGGACCCAAAGCGCGATTCATAAAATCACATCTCTTTAAGCTCATTTTGTAAAACTTTTGCGCAACAGTTTCTATCAAAGGGCGGAAAGCAAATCTTCCTGAAAGAGCAAACGAAACCCATGCCAGATGCATTGCCCAAATAATTTTATTAGACATAATTTTTTCAATAACATTGTCATTACAAGCAAAAGATAAACAAATAGAAGAGGTATTTAAGACACCTTTTCTGCAAATATGTTATCAATTATCAAATTTATATGTTTTTATAGAGAAACTCATACCTGCTCGTATATAGATATCATTGTTTTGGCCAGCAGGTCAACGTTTCTTTCGGATCCCCATACTTCATGACCATTTAATGAATGTAGGAGTAACGTTTTTAGATAGGATCCGTATATGACCTCAAGCTGTCGTGTCTCGCAATAGCTGAAGCAGATAAACAATGATAAAATACACTTTCCGCTTTGTAAAGGAAGATTCTGAATGTGATGATTTCAATATAAGAAAGAGCAGGAAACACAACAGATTACGAAATCTTAATTTATAAGGCTAGCAAAGTCAGTTAAAATAATCAATAAGCTTCACATTGAATAGATTGTGGAATCTTTTAGTTTGAAGATTAAAAGATTGAGAGAAAAAAGGAAGAAGCGGCTACTAACTAGGATAGTATGACTTTGTGCAATTATTAATCACAGCCATTGAGTTGAGATTATTGATCTTTTGCTTTACAATAAGTCAATTCCGGTATATGATTACAGTAGCATAACAATACAGGCATTATAAATTTGCTTCTAATGATTGCTCACCTTACAGCACATATTTTCATTATTGCTGTTAGTCTAGAAGTGAGAGGATGTCTGCCTAATGAACTGGCCGGGTTCATTGTACCAATCAATGTAATGCTATCTAAACCAATCCATTCCAGGTTTAAGTCATAAAAGCCATTGTATGTAAGTACCTACCAAAAGAGAAATGTTAATTTATATGAAGAAAATCTTTTATATCTAGCCAATTTCACAAATTTCAAACTTCGCCTTATTTGTAAGCATTTAATAAACGTTTATAGCAACATCACAAGACATATTGTAGAGTGGATATGAACCTGTATTTCACTATGAGGATATGAACTTGTATTTCACTATTTTGACAATCAAAGCTATAAATTTAGAGCCTTAAACCAGACCTGTTGTAAAAGAGAAACAAGAGAAATTGCCAACTCTGTAATTTAGGTAAATGGAACAATTAATCAAGGTTTGGTCACATCAGGAAAGACTTTGGCAGCACTGCTAAGACGCTTGAACTGTTTTGAAGCAATAACGCCAGCCAACCTCATCACCAGGGCCTTCCAATCTCGACTCTATTGCCCAAAATGACTCTGGTACAGGATGACTTAATTCACAAATTCACAATCTATTTAACTAAGAAAATTTCATTGAACCATTGTCTATATGTTGTTTATGTTCGGGGCACAGAATCTATTTCAAATTCCCAATTAAAAATTCTAATAATAACAACATATGGATTGCATGTGAATATTTTATGAAACAGATTCATTTCTTCCTTTGGCTCAACATTGTGACCTTGTACTGATTTCTTCGATTTTTGCTGTGCGACGAGATGTTTAGAAATTAACCCTTTTCAACGGATAGAGATTGACAACAAAAGAATTTGAACTTGGGCCCTACTCAGTGCAGGACAGATACAGGCTACTGTCAATATTTTTAACAAGTTTCCTACATTATGGTATATGGGAATATTTTTTCTCTGCATTTTTTTAACATGGAAAATCTATCGTGTATGCTCTTTTATTCCTATTTTCAAGCCAACCAACGGTTTTTTTTATAGGAAACAGATTGTTTTAGCTTGATTTCCCAGAGCTTTATAATTACATAGTTTATTTTAACATTAGTATAACACTTTGTTATGTTGTTTAGTGTACCAGACTCACACAGCAGAAATGGCGTAAAATAAAGCCATTAACTTATTTGAGTTACGCTCCGTTTTGCTTCATGCCTTTTCTAGGTCGTATATGTTATAAATTGTATATCCTGTGAATAATTCTTGAAATGGATTGAAATTTTTAAAGCTTTTAGTTTCATGTATTTTGCTCTTGTTCTGTTGTCCCGAATAGTAGTAACTCTAGAAAAAGAGTTCGAGCGTAGCTAAGTGCAAGGCGAACCTTAGCTCTTAGCATTTTTAAACGAAGAAAAAATTCGTCCGGTGTACAACAAAGCCCTTTGTTTGTTTTTTTGCCAGCATCATTACAAAGTGAAATATATTCTATATCTGGAACGATACTTACAAGGTGAGTCACATTATGATTTACTAAAGACAAACATTGTCAAACTATAAATTAGAAACCAAAAACCTCTTAAAAATGCTTGTTCGCTTCATTTACTCGCTATTCACAAAATTTAATACATCACTGCTCTAGCAAGAAGAAGAGTTTATTTGGATAGTAGCTGCTCCATTACTCAAAAATTCACAAAAGCATTTTGAGACACAATAAATGAAAACATGTACCTGCTGCAGAAAAGCAACTAACTGGTTTGTTCCCCATTTATCCGGCTTTGGCAAATTCAGATCTTTTAGATAAAGTATCAATTTCTCGCATTCTTTGGGTTTATAAACGCGTCCTGTATTTGTTGTTATAACCATACATGTTTGTCCAAGTTTCTGAAGAACATGAATAGGTGACGTCTGTGCATTGCAGTGGATCAAAGCAACTCTTGTTGAACGAAGTTTTTCGAAGCAATGATTCAAAAGAAGTCTGAAATAAGAGAAACAAATGAATATAACAACAGATGAACATTAGCAATATTGATTAGAAACAATAGAGATATAGAAAAATATATCTCCCATTTAACAGGAGCAAATTACTGTTAGGAGGATAGCAGGACGAAATGGGCAGAAGGAACATATGAATTGAAAGCAATAACTCGCTACCATCAAGAATAGATAAAAGAATACGGATGCAATAGGTTGACTAAATAAGGGAATCTTCCATGTTATAGAGCAACAACGTATAGTCGACTAAACTAAACAGACTAAACAGATTACCAGACAAGGGTATCATAATCGACAAGATGGCAAATATATTTTTGAAACGACAGTACGATTACTGCTATTGTTAAGGACAAAAAGAGGGTGAAGTTTACAATGCCATTCAAAAAGTAAATGGTATAAAAGCAAAGTTTTTATGTAAAGACATATCAAAACCTTTACCCTTTGAAAAATAGGGTTTCTAAATACCCAGACCGTGCCTCGTCATGTAGGGTTGTAGGAAGAATTATAGCTACTATTATAAATTTTGCCTCAAAAGATTGGAGAACAAAGGAAAAATTAACTAGCATTTTAGCTGAAAAGATGTACTGTTTTTTGGAAGACAACCGATTAATACTACTGAAAAGAGGCCGTAGAAAAGATCAAAGGGGCAATCAGATTTGCTGTCCATAAACAGACTGTTAATCAAAGGTAAATTCAAGATAAACTCAAGAAGAAAAGGGTTACAGTTGGGTTAATGTCGCTGAACCTCGTTTTCATGCATTTCTAGCTAAGCACATAGTAAATTGTTATTCGTTGTCAAGCTACTGATATCTACTGAAATTATGTTATCTTTTGTTACTAAGCGAAGGAATGTGTTAAAACTGTATAA
>WUAR02211106.1:6734-16782 GCA_015164055.2 Chrysaora achlyos
TCTAAGCAATAAAGGAAGGCTACAAATCTACAATCGTACGAATACATGAAGGAAGGCTACAAATCTAAGCAATAAAGGAAGGCTACAAATCTACAATCGTACGAATACATGAAGGAAGGCTACAAATCTAAGCAATAAAGAAAGGTTACAAATTGATGACAGAACTAACCTGTTTTTCAAATTATTGATGGCAATATCCTTTTCCTTCATTATTTCGGCAGCTTTGCTTTTATTGTCATCATTAATCGTCAAATGGCTAATCCTGTTAGAGTAGAGAAAATGAATTATTCTTTAAGAGTAGAGAAAATGAATTATGAAAAGAAAAAAGAAAAACAAGAAAAATTGATGATGTCATGGCAGGAACCTGTCTCCGAGCACTGACAATTAGCATCTGAATCTACAACGGTATGTCCACTACAACATGACTTTAATTACATAAACCATCAAAGTTTCTCAGTCTAAATTTTAACAAAACAAGAGTTCGTATGTTTTGGAAAGAGCAAACTTGTAGCATCAATTTTACCTAATTTCCAGTTCACTTAGATCTTTTTCTCTTTCCATTATCGCAGATTCCAGCTCTTCAATCCTAAAAATTTAACAAAACTTCGGCTAATGGGAAATAAAAACCAAGTAATAACAAAATTTACTAAATAACCAAATTACTCATTCAAAATTCAGCTGATAAAGAAAAAACAATGCCTTCCAAGCCACCAGCGAAAAGTACTAACAGCATAAAATTATATGTAAAATCATTTTTTAAATTAATCAAAATGGATAGTACTTCAACTGTTTGGAGGAAGTAGGCATTGTATATTATATTTTAATTTTAAATTAGCTGATATATGGTTAGCTCTATGGAAGTTCCTATTGAAGCTGTCTAGCATGACCTATATGAAATTCGAATAAATTATCCCTATTTTAACATGAATTCGCCTTAATAAATGAGAGTTTAAATTTTACTGTTGTTGCATAATTAAACATTTTATTTCATCCATTTTTCTTAAATTGACGACTGGTATTAAGAAGCTTCTGAATTTTGTCTAAATATTGCCAGTCAGCTTTTAGTTACATAATTAGGTCCTGACAGGAAAGTGAGACTAAATCTATGAAATAATTACAAATGATCTCACTTTGTCTTTTGTCTTGTTACTAGTCTTTCCTTCGCAAGCAACTGATCTGATTTTTCTTCATTTCTATAAAAAGGAAATAAATTTATATAAAAAATAATGAATTAAGCATCTCAATTTCAAATCTGTATCGTAATTTACGAGAAATGAAACAATTGAATTTAGATTTCAAACAATGAACTTGCAAGAGTCTTGCTGTCAAGGGAGATAAAAATGTTTTACTTTTCAAAACTGTATCGTAATAACGAGAAATGAAACAATTGAATTTAGATTTCAAACAATGAAATTGCAAGAGTTTTGCTCTCAAGGGAGATAAAAATGTTTTCCTTTTCAAATCTGCATCGTGAGTACGAGAAATGAAACAATTGCATTTAGATTTCAAACAATGACCTTGCGCAATATCTAACTTGCATTTCTCTTCATTTGCATCTCTCTATTGTGTCTCATCTCAAGCGTATCTCTTGCACAATATCTCAAGGGAGATAAAGAGGTTTCCTTTTCAAATATGCATCATAAGTACGAATACATGAAGTGAGACAATAGAGTTTAGATCTTTTTAGCTTCAAGGGAGTTTTTGCCATGATTCTTGGATATTGAATTGATAAATAATAATAAACATGTTGATATACCTGTCTTCCTCAGCCTGCAGAAGTTTCTCGAGCTCTTTGAATTTCTCTTCTTGTTTTTTGACGCTGTGGTTCAGTTTGTTATTCAAAGTCAGGGTTTCTTCAAGTCTACAAACAAACAAACAAATTATTTCACAAGCATTTTAAGAGATGACACACTCTGTCATTGAAAAACGAAAAAAGATGAAAATCCGATATATAGTTGAGAGGCATTTCACGAGATTGAAATCACTGTTGATATTTCTATGTGACTTAAATTATATTTGCGATTTATTTGCGATTTAAGTTTGATTTTTTGTTAATTTTTGTGATTCGCGTGATTTGTGTGATTTGTTTGTGATTCGCGTGATTTTTCTGTGATTCGCATGGTTTGTTTGTGATTCGCATGATTTGCTTGTGATTTATGTGGTTTGTTTGTGATTTGCGTGATTTGTTTGTGATTAGTTTGTAATTCGCGTGATTTGCTTGTGATTTGTGTGATTTCTTCATGATTAATGTGATTTTTTGCGACTCGTGTGATTTGTTTCTGATTCTCATGATTTTTTGTGATCAATGTAATTTGTTTGCGATTTGTTTCTGATTCCATTGAGCGATTACATGATTTATCAGTGATTTCCCCATTCGGAGAGTAAAATCGCTCGTTTAACGGTATTTTAACGTCGCAAACGACGACAGAAGGTTTTGAAAATCTTTAAAAACGAAATATTAAATATGGGATTCAATCAGCGAAATAGAGTCCAACCTGATTTCAATTTTTCAAAACGTCGAAATTCTTAAACGGTTTTTTAAACGAATGACGTAATACCGAAATACCTTTGTTGCAAATTAGAGAGTTTTGATTCCAGCTGCGAATTATTTTCCCGAATCCTGGCGATATTCTTCTCCTCTTCGTCAGTCCTACAATTTGAATATTCTTTTGAATCTACAAGTTACATTCAGAATATTGAAAAAAACGCCACGCTTATTTGTCGAAAATAGTTTAGGCCATAGGTTTAGGCCAAACATATAAAGGTTACAGGTCAAGGTAGCAGTTCGGGAGAATAAAGGTCATAGGCCGAGGTCGCATTTTTCCCCAATATGAAAGTACATGGGTTCAGGTCAAACATACAAGGTTACAGGTTAAGGTATCGGCTAAATTAAGTACAGTGGCCTTAGGGCTGATCTACAATTTTTAGCATCAAACAATTCTACAAATTTCCAAAAATTAAACTTACTTCTTAGAAAGTTGTTTGATTTTTTCTTCGGAAAGCTGAACCAAGTTGCTTAACTGCCTGTTTTCTTTGTACGTGTTTTGAAGTTCGGTTATCCTGAGAATAAACAAGAAATGTTGTATTTGGGCAAAAAATCAACCAAAAAGTTTGAACTTAGACACATTAATACTTTTTATGGAAATAAGAGATAATTCACCTTGCTTCGAAATCACGGATCTTCTCGTCTTTTTCATCGTTGTTTAAGTCAAGTTTTCTGAACTGTGTCATTGTACCTTCCAGCCTATGAAAGTCATGAAATTTATACGATACAACGAACGGGCAAAAAAAAATTTAGTTTCTAAATAATCCCAAAAAAATAATTTACCATGAATCAGTCTAAAAATTATTTAACTTGAAATATCTACAGATTTTTGATAAATAAACCATGAATCAAAAATTAATTAATGTTTTCTTTACCTTGTCTGCAAATCTTGAATTTTTGTGTCTTTGTGCTTCGTATCTGAAGAAACATCCTCAAGTCTAAATTAAAAAGCAAAATATCAATATAATTGTCTGAAAAGAAAATATTTATCTTAGTTAGATATGCATGCTTTAACAGCATAGATAAACTTTTGTATTCCATTCACCAATTCCTTTGTTGACATTTTTGGCCAATCCACGTGCAGAATTACGACCACGTGACAAAACCCATGAAGCTTGATTGGCTGATGTCAAAATGTAGACAAAATCACTCCTCGGTCGTATACAAAGTTTTGCGACGTTTTAAAATTATAATAATCATAATAATGAGCAGTTTCATAGTCTAATTTCTAGCCCAAGGCTACTCAATTGACTTTACAGATTAACCAATGGTATTGATGCACACAGCATTCATAACTACCAACCAGGTACACATTTATACTCCTGGGTAGAGAGAGATGCAATTGTGTTAACAACTTGCCCAAGGTTCTCTTTAATCACAGATGGCATGACCGTGGCTCGAACTCACAATTCACAACTGTATGGCTGTAAGTTCCAGCACGCTAACCACTGCGCCACAGAGATCACAAATATCAATAGTTAATAGCAGGCGAGAGAACTCGATCATCTTATTAAAAAACAGTAAAATATTTTCAACGAACCTGGATTCCAGAGTCATGATTTTTTCTTCTCTTCTTCGAATACTTAGTTGTCTTTTAACTTTAACATCCATCAGATCTTCTACTCTGTAATGGAACATTTAAAACAACTTTATGAATTGTAATGAATGTAAATAAACAGCAATATTTCAGTTGTACAGTTTTGGTGATCTCATCCTCAGGGCTTAAGCATTCATGAAAGTTTATGAAAATAACATGGTTCATAATTCCTTATTCTACTGAAGACCTCTCTTGTCATAAAAAAAAATGCTAAAATTGCAATAAATAACACGTTTTTGCAAGAACAATCTTGGGCAGTATCTTATCTTGAGTATCTTGAAGATACAGTTAGAAGGCCAGACAGTAACTAGTATCTCGTAATAAGTTACTTTTTGTGGCAGTAACTAGTATCTGGTTATAAGATACTTCTAAAAAATGTCTTATAGCTAGAAGATATTCCGAATATGAGGCACAAAAAGCAATGTCATTCACAAAACTCTATTCTTGATTTTGTTTTGTTTTATTTCTTACATCTCATTACTAAATTACGTGTATTAAGCGGACTGGCATTTTAAATACAATTTTATTTGATCTTTTTAACCTAGCTTCTTCAGTGACGCCTAGATTCAGCAGCTATCGAAATTTGTCCCATATTTTGGTTCATTTTCCACTAGACATCAGAGTATGTTGTAACTTTATCTTGAAAAAGCACCTCAAATACTTTTCTAATACTAACTAGCATCTTGTAAAACGATACTTTTTACGGTATTTTGCCGGTATTTTTATAAGCAATACTAGGCTAAAATTCGATAACCGATTCCCTAATACAAATGACTTACTGTCTCCTCATCGCTTGTATTTCATCTGATGCGTTTTTCTCTAACGATACTCTAAACTGCTCAGCTCGATGCAAAGAATCTTCTACATCATGGATTCTAATAGCAATAAAAATAGAGATACGTTTGCAACGCTTGTAAGTTATATACAAAGACTGCTTTAATGCATGAAATACAGTCAATTAAAACTATCTATTGGTATTGTCGTTTGCTATGAACAATCATGTTTGCTAATGTCTTTCACCTTTAGTTGCTGTGTATTTAATGTAACCCTTGTGCATTCTGTAGATAAACTTTTTATATGCATGAAATACAGTTAACTATAGCTTTCCATTGATGTTATTCATGGTTTGTTATAAAGAACTACGAATGTCAAAGTCTTCTACCTTAAGATGATGTGAAAGCATTACGACAATTTGACGAGTCAATCTGTGAAAGTGTTTCATTTTTATTCACAAGAAATCATAATTTCCTACCATCTTATAGCTTAACCTGCAAGAGCAACTAGCAATTGAAAGAACTAAGACTCATTAAGGATAGAAAACACAAAATATTTTGCCTACTTGGCTTGCAGAACAGAAATTCTCTCATCTTTTTGGTGAACTTGTTGATTCAACCGATCATTGATATTAACCACACCTTCTAAGTCATCGATTCTGCAGGAACAAAAAATAAAAAAATATTTTTTAACCTTTAAGATGCTTCCGATGAAAAGGTTTTTTCTTCATTATGCATATTTTTCGAACTTTTCTACATTATGTAAATTCAGTTGAGTCGAGAAACTAGCTGCGAAAACTGGGAATCGTGGTATAATTATAAACTACCCCCTGGAAAATAATACTTCGTGTTGATTCTCTATTGATGATAGCATCAATCCAGGGGTGACTGGGGTAAAACTAAAGAAGAAAACCCTGTCAGATACCTTTCTTCTAAACCGACTATTTTGTCTTCTTTCTGTTTCATGTTTTCTTTCAGTCTTTCATTCAGTCTCTGAAGCTCATTCAACTCATCAACTCTAAAAAGATTACAGAAAAAAATAGATTAGATTATTCATTATACTTGTTCTTGAAGATATTGTTAATTTATATACTATACTATACTATATACTATATAGAAAAAACCACGAAACAGGCTTGTAAAGATGAAGAGTTTAGTCTTTTCAATCTTTTCTTCTAAGTATATATCTCGCTCTACTGTAATGTATTGAGCACTTTTTCGGTGAATCGAAATACAGACTTCGTAATTTATATCCTATACATATATAATACGTTTTAAATTTGAACACATTTCAATTTCATCGAAATATATTTGATATGCTGTTATTCTTAGTGTTTGTGTATCGGTAACATTACTTGGCCCCGAGGGTTTTCTTGTCAGGGCACTTTATCAAAAGGCCAATGTCTCTAACTGTCTCAGTACCATATAGTTGTTAATAATAATAATAATAATAATAATGCAAAATTTATGTTATTTTTCTTGTCTATTCTGGGTGAGTACAGTGCTCTATGCCCTAGGCAGAGCGGAATACACAGAGGTTGACTTCAGAAGAACACATATCTTTGTTGTAACTCTGAGTTTCACGCATTCATGCGATCATCAGACAACGTTGAGTTTCAACAAAGATATGTGTTCTTTCTGAAGTCAACCTCTGTGTAATGCAAAATTTCTATAGCGCCACAATACAAAAGATACTCGGTTGCGCTTTACAGTGTAAGTCCTATTTACAATTTGGTGTCTCAAGACGAGCGTGCATGCATTTTTTAAACCAATGTTCCAACGTGTGTGGTGCGTAGTTGTGACAGCATCACTTGGTCCGCTCGATTTGTTATTCTAGTCTTGTCTTTCTTGTTGCTTTGCTGTTGTCGTTGTTAGTAGATAAATACACAAATTTGGAAACATTTCTTAACTTATTTAGTAACTAGATATACTTCAATCTAGAATTAAAACACTGATCCGTTAAAATAAATAAAAAACGTACTGTTCTTCAAGAATTGCAATTTTCTCATCTTTCTGATGAAGTGAGTTGCTGAGTTTATTTTTCTGATTGTGGAGTTCGTTTAACTCTTCCAACCTGAACAAATATAGTAAATAAACACAATCACAATACATCATGAACTGACAACAACTATGATAAATTATAATAAGTTAACACGATTTTACATTATAATTTGTCATAATTTATTATAATTTACCACAACATAAATTATCATAATAATATATCACGATATCACAAACCATCATGATTTATCATAAATTATCAGTTTACCATAATAAATTAAAGTTTATCATAATTTATGACAAACAATCATAACTTATCACATCATAATTTATCAGTATAATATATATATATATATATGACAGGATATCACAACCACCATAATTTATCACGCATCACAGTTTATCATAATTTATTACAGTGTATCATAATTTATCATAATTTATCAAAAACAATCAAAATTTATCACAAAGTATCACAATTAAGCATATATTATCATAATTGATCATAAATCATAAGGATCTTTAATAATCATACTTGTCTTCATTGCTCTCCAGCTGTTCTTCTCTTAGTTTCAAATTGTGCGTCAATCTCTTTAGTTTTGTTTCTTTGTCATCTAGCCTGAAATATCAGAGTTGCTCAATGTTGAAAAGACTGAGATATCACTTATCTTTCATAAAGGATAAATCATTAATTAATTATCTTTATTTTAACACCAAACAGTGGCGAAGAGCGAGAGTGTTCGCATCCATATGGAGAGGTTGTGGGTATTTAAAAAAAAAATTATGTCACATTATTTATACACGAAGTAAACGCTTCAGCAAAGCTAAAAATATGCATCTATAAATAAAGATATTTACATAAATTGAAAACTTAAGGATTGGTGTTGATCCTCCGGAGAGGCTCGTGTTTGAGTTCAAGTCAGCCCCTAAAATATATTTGAGGTGATTTTTAAATTGTTACCACGAAGATAAATCTCTGATGGAGGTTGGGATATCGTTTCGAGCTATAAGACGCGAATAGTGAAAGCATTTCTTTGAGTACTCAAGATTATATCTCTGGATTTGAATATCCGGACAGTTTCTTGTTCTGTAGCTTGATCAATCCGTGGACGAGTCATATCAAAGGCTTCCAATGCCTCTTCGCTAAGCACTCAATAAGGTATTTAAGACTGAGATTAATTGACTGTCCAGGGATGAGAGTCCCACCTTGCCTAGAAACACATTCTTCTCTAAGACTGAGAGTAAGTGATTGTCCATGGAAAAGAGTTTTACCTAATCCTAACTACATGGGTGGCAGCGAACGAAACAGGAGCCTTGCAGTCACCCATCTTACTAAGACTTACCATATATGTATATTTTTAATCCCAAATTCTTCTCTAACACTGAGAGTAAGAGATTGTCAAGGGATACCAGTTTCACCCATCCCCAACTACAAAGGTAGCAGGAACAAAATAGGAGCCTTGAGGTCAGTCATCTTACTAAGACAAACATTATTTATATATTTTTATTCACAAATTCCCCTCTCAAAGCAAAACCTAGCAGCAGCTTCCTGATTTTTTTTTCATACTTACTCGTTTTCAAGCTGAACAATCTTGTTTTCTTTCTCATCAACTGCTTGTTGTTGAGACAATATCTTCTTCTCTTTCGCCTTAAGCAACCTGCTCAATTTCCCTTGGTCGGCCATCGAATCTTCCATCTCTACCAAACTGTAAAAAGGAAATAAAGAAATACGTAGAACAATTTGAAACGAAAATTAGACATAATTTCAACCTGAGGAAGATTAAACATTCTTCAAAAACATTTATTTCATTCATTGCGAATATGCTAACCTCTTTTCCAGTGCCAGATATCTCCCTTCTTTTTGGCCTGCGGTTAGTTCGAGTCTTCTTATTTGAGCATTGAGCTCATCAACCCTGAAAGCAGAGAAAGATAACTTATCTTGTTAATGCGTATGTTTGAATTGATTGACTTCACTGACTTAAGGTATCACTGACTGACTTCACTGACTTAAGGCACCTCTGTCTGACTTCAATGACTAACTTCAATAGCTTAAGGTATCACTGACTAATTTCACTGACAGACTTCACTGACTCAAGGTACCTCTATCTGACTACACTGTCTTAAGGTACCTTTGTTTGACTTCAATGACTTAAGGTATCACTGACTGACTTCGCTGACTTAAGGTACCTCTGTCTGACTACACTGACTTAAGGTACCTCTGTCTGACTTCAATGACTTAAGGTACCTCTGTCTGACTACAATGACTTAAGGTACCTCTGTCTGACTTCAATGACTTAAGGTACCTCTGTCTGACTACAATGACTTAAGGTACCTCTGTCTGACTTCAATGACTTAAGGTACCTCTGTCTGACTACAATGACTTAAGGTATCACTGACTAATTTCACTGACTTAAGGTACCTCTATCTGACTACACTGTCTTAAGGTACCTTTGTTTGACTTCAATGACTTAAGGTATCACTGACTGACTTCAATGACTTAAGGTATCACTGACAAATTTCACTGACTGATTTCACTGACTGACTTCACTGACTTAAGGTACCTCTATCTGACTACACTGTCTTAATGTACCTTTGTCTGATTTCAATGACTTAAGGTATCACTGACTGACTTCAATGACTTAAGGTATCACTGACTGACTTCACTGACTGATTTCACTGACTGACTGACTTCACTGTCTTAAGGTACCTCTATCTGACTACACTGTCTTAAGGTACCTTTGTTTGACTTCAATGACTTAAGGTATCACTGACGGACTTCACTAACTGACTTCACTAACTTAAAGTATCACTGACTGACTTCGCTGACTTAAGGTACCTCTGTCTGACTACAATGACTTGAGGTACCTCTGTCTGACTTCAATGACTTAAGGTATCACTGACTAATTTCACTGACTTAAGGTATCACTAACTGACTTCACTAACTTAAAGTATCACTGACTGACTTCACTGACTTAAGGTACCTCTGTCTGACTACACTGACTTAAGGTACCTCTGTCTGACTACACTGACTTAAGGTACCTCTGTCTGACTTCAATGACTTAAGGTACCTCTGTCTGACTTCAATGACTTAAGGTATCACTGACTAATTTCACTGACTTAAGGTATCACTGA
>WUAR02212217.1:0-14755 GCA_015164055.2 Chrysaora achlyos
ACACCTTGAATGTTGACTTGCTAGTGGTAGACAACGAACATAGCTACCCGTGAGTTTATGTCTAACAAACCCAGCTAGCTCTACCTCCTTGAGCACAGCCATTCAGCAGCAAATAACAGAGTCTTGCTTGATTCTAGCACACCACTCTGTGGGCTGCGGGTAGATACACTGCCCTGTAAGACCCTATTCTTATGCTTTCGACGGCCATTGTGAAAATAAATGTGCCATGAATTTGCCCTTCGCTTTCCAAATATGTTCCTCTCGAAATAAAAAGATATGTCTAATCTGATACTTTTTCAACTTATTACTTATTGGTAAGCAGTAAACTCAAAAGACACAAGCCAGTGTGAAGTATTCACTTTAACGAATATAATTTGAAATAGAGTTCTTCCTTCTCATATCCGGTCATGTCCAGTATTATTGGTTGCAGGTGGTGGCGCTGTAGATAAGCCGAAAAGGAAGAAGCCAGGGACTGCTATGAAGAGGAAAGTGCAGTCAATTCCTGTTGATGAGGATGGTAAGTTTGTTATTAATTCATTATTTATTAATGGTCATGCAGTGGTGTAAGGGTTGTACGGGAAAGCGAGATCTCTTGGTTCTGTACCGATGGCCACTGAGAACGAAAGTCATACTTTTATATATTTTTTGCATCACAAGTATCTAGGCCACTCTTAACCGCATACAATAAACCATTTAAATTATATTTTTTTTTAAACTAATACTAGAGCTGTTTAAATGAAGCTGTTATGGAGATATTACATGAACATTTAGCTAAGCTACAACAAAAAAGTTATACACAAATAATTATGAATTCTTACTAAATTTCATTCCACAATTAAAGGCTAAGAATTTAAACAATTATAACTGGTATTATGCAACAATTATGACTTAAAACTATCATCGTTTTTTTAAAAAACATGTTTTCGTTCCTCAAACGATTTGCTATAGGCTTGTTTGCATGGTTATCTTTCTGGTTCAAAAGTCCAATAAACATCTTTTGTTCTTTTAGAGAGACAGCATTGAAAATTTGTCTAAAATGTTTCCAACATTCGCTTTCTTTCTTTATTGAAAAGATGACACATTTTACAATTTCTTGTGGTCTTATTTTTCCGAATATGAAAGAGGCATGAAATTTTAGTTTTTATCTAGAGTGATGCGCTCATTTAGCTTATCTTAATTATAATTATAATTGTAAATTGAATTTGTTTTTTGTCTTATTTTTTATTGTTGAATGACTGTCTGAGTTTTGGATTGCATAAAGCTATAAAAGGTTGTGAGTTTTTGAAACCCAGTTTGAATGATTTGAACACGCATGCAAAAGGATTTACAATCGTAGCGTTCAAATTTGAAAAAAAATATCTTTCCTAATTCTGCGAAGCATATTTACATGGTTAAAATGGCGAGTTTACAATTGAGGCCATTCATTTAAACCCCATACACCAAACTGTGTCATCAGAAACGATAGAGAAAAGATCTCTTCGCTTTTTATTTATTTTAAAGTAATCCTTAGATATTTATACGATTCATTAAATGTGTTTTTGATTTTAAGAGATTTCTTAGTTTCTTTGGAAGTGGAGTTGATGTCATTCAACATCCACTTGATTTATTGGAGAATTTTTTTCAGGAGTCATATAGTTTCTGTATTGTTAAATTAAATTCGTCATCTTCTTTTCAAGTATATTATTAATTACTTTATTCAGGTGGGCCTACATTTCCCATTATTCTTGGTGGCTTGACAGTTCATGACCTTGGAGAGGTTGGTTCATATTTTTATCAAAAGTTTCAATTTCTAGCAGATTTTTCCATTTTTTTTTATTTGACAGCTTTTAATTGTTGTTTGTTGTTTTTTCTATAATAACATTTTGATTAATTTGGTCGTATCAGTAAAACAATTTGTATTTTTGTTTACATATTTTGGTTGTAACATTCGCTATATCTCCGTGTCAATATGCTGCGACTCTTTGGGAATGTAAACATATGTGGAGAACGGCTAGCCCACACAATCCTTGATCTTATTGGTTTTGAACCTTTACCCAGACTGGTTGCGAAATAAATGATGAGAGAAATATCCATCTTTCGGTAATGCAAACCAAAGGCAGAAAGGGCTCACATGACGTGTCACATTATATCAAACCTGCAGACGTTGCTCTTTTTAGATCCTGAAAACACCAACACCAACAACCATGATTAATTATAATACTTACTGCATTAAATACTCATCAAAAATGATGTCTTTTGTACTATTGCTAATGCCCGGTCTGTGAAGGAATTTCACAATCATTCCCTAAAGTTAAACCCTGCCAGCTGATCGAGAATAGTGTCTGCACTTCAATGCTGCACTTCTTTTTACACAGTTAACTTGCCTCTATATTCCCTGAAGCTTTTAAGGTATTCTTATAGTATAAATAGGTAAGCCAGTTTAACCTTTCATGCCCAACAACCTCTCAACTCTAACGATTTTCTTCATCCTATTTTAGTTTTTTCTCCATCCATTCTGACACCCATAGTGTCAACAGTATTGATCGAACCTATTCCATTACTCTTTTGCATTTTTTCGTCATCTCCAACTCAACTTTACAATTATAGAACCTGTTTTTCTTTTACCAGAATGTCTAAGAATTAAATGGGCGAGGGAGCAAAACAGCTTTATTAGCAATGCCAGTAATAGTGGAAAGATTATTATTATTATTGTTTTTTTCTAAAATGTCATCGAATCATCGCTGTTCAATGTCGAAAATCCAGTGGCAATAAGATTCCTTAGATTTCCAAAACGTTTTTCAAAATCCTGGCCGAATTAAGAAGCATGGTTGTCTGTTATTTGCTCTGATGTCCACGCCTCTGCTCTTGAGTCGTCATGCAATTGATTTTAGCACGGTACCTCGTGTGCCTATGATTATAAATGTGACTGTTCAATCCAAATTCTATTATCTCTCTAGTTCCTGGTATTTTCAACCTTTTCTTGCTCTTTCCTACATACTTGATGGTCTCTACAGCAAAATCAATTATATGGCAGTTCCTATTCTTGTTGTCCACATACATTAAATCAGGACTTTTTTGCACTGTGAAGTGACGCAAATGTCTAGCAATATTTGATGCCACCATGAATTAACGTAAGAGATTGGGGTGCAGTGATAAAGCACTTCTTCAAATTTCAAAAGATCCCCTTTTTGATATTGAAGTGCCCTTTCCCCCTGCCTCTAGAAAGCCTGTTTTGCAGTGCATTTTGAGACCTATACCCCTAGAAGGTGCTGCTTCCCCCCACCCCCCACCATCGAGTGATCATTCTTAAGACAGATCCGTAGGAAATTATAAGATATGTTTCAAGATTCTAAATTTGTAATTATCTCTTCTTTTTCAGATAGTATATGACCGTGCTGGTTTTCATTCTGAGCGCTACATATGGCCAGTTGGGTACTGCAGCTCAAGGTTGTACCCCAGCATGATAACTCCAGAAAATCGAGTTATTTACACTTGCAAAATTCTAGACGGTGGCTCTGAACCAATAGTAAGTTAATAGTGATTTAAGGTTGCACTTATCTTGTCATATCAAAGTCAATCTTTGAAAAAAACATTTTGGGATATTTGGGAAACCTGGAGCTGTATTGGCAATTTTCAACCTTTCCTTGGACAAACTATGGCTAGTTGAACTAGATTTTTCAGCAAAATCTCTTACGAACTAAGTTCAAAAACACATCTGTTTAGTTTTCCATACTTACGCCAATTTGAAAATATTGTGCATTAATATTGCGCCAAAGCATCGTATCTTTTTGAGTGGGATTTACTAAAGGTCTGGAGTGTTGCCAAATTGTCTTTCACTATAACAAACATTACATTAACAAACAATTCAATGTGAAAATTTTGACCCTTCTAATCAAGTTATGTATATGCTTGTAATTACTGTGGAATGTTCTACGGTTAGTTAATTCAAGAAATTCTTGCGCTAGCAGACGCAGACAGTTCAATTGTTTGTTTCAGTATTTGTTTCAAACCGTCTCAACTGTTTCACCATTTCTTCAGTTTGAGATTACACCGGAAGATTGCAGAGATCAGCCGATAACCGCCCCAACTGCCACTGCCTGTCATTGCGCAGTTCTAAGGCGACTTAACAAGGCACGTGGTAAAGAAACTACTAATACCGGGTCCGGACCGGAATTCTTTGGATATTCGCATCCGACTGTCCATTATCTCATCCAGAGCATCGCTGACGTTAATGAACTTGAAAAGTACAAATGGGTGAAATTTGAGCTTCCCTCTAAAGGCCCAGGTAATTTGCAGTTGTTTTATTACATTGATAAACACGAATTCCAATAAAACGTTACTTTTTTGGCTCTTACGGGCAAAAGCCTGTAAAAAGGTTTTATTGTCCTTAAAATTTCAGTTCTTCTTTAGCATAGTTGCTTTGAGTTGGGCATTCGCTTTTCATCCGTCGTCGTTGCTTTTTCAACCTTACCTCTCACACCATCAATCATTTGTCATTGCTGTGCTTTGCTGACACTCGGCCTACCCATGAGACACAAAGGACCCGGTTTTATGTGTATGTCGTAGGGTCAGTTCAATAAAAGAAAAGAAACATCGTTGGAAATTGGCAAGAAAGGCAAAAACGGATTTGTCAAATTGTAGTATTTTAATAAACAGGTCGGTTTGAGCAGTTCATTATGGGCGTCAATTCTTTGAAAGACTTAAAATAGTCAAAGTCAATTTGAAATATTAATTTAAGTCAAAACCTTTTTCTATCTCCTAATGGCTTGGGATGTTGGACTTTTTATAGAAGCAGAACTTTGAATGTTTTTCTCACTGTCATCTCTTTCTTCTTTGTAAAACTTGCTGATTTCCACTGTGAAATTGTTTGCTAGCTAATTATTTTCTTCAAGCCGCAGCCGAATGAATTGAACAGTTGATTGAAGAACGCGTAGCAAGTCGCTAAATATTGGATTTGTTTGTCCACCTAACAGTACATGTTCAGTGACTTTGGGCTTTCGCCGATCCTTGTTAAGTAACGTCTGAAGGCAGCTTCAAAGATTGATCAAAACAAATTTCTAATTCCTTTAGGTCTTGTTGAGGGTTGCTTAGTGTAAAATGATAGTTTCTTTGGTCACCTCACTTAATTTCGTCAACTTTGTTCAATTGGCGAACGCACAATCAATATATTGCATAGGTTTGTTGTTATTGTGCGCGGTTCGTTGCGGTTCGTGCTTCTTGGGTTAGCTACAAACCTTTCCACTGAGTTATTGAAGATTTTCATTTGAAAATACAAACTTAGCGCAAGGCTTCTCTATCACAATTTCATGTGTCATGAAAAACGAAGTTTGTCTGAGTTTCTGTCATAAATAAAAACAAAATAGCTTTAAACTAATCTGGTGCCATGAACTGATTACAAGAACATATTCGTTATCAAGTTTAATATCCTAATAAAATCATTGAAATAGCCAACGCCACTCAGATTAGGTGATTTAATTCAACGCACTATAAACATGGTAGGGCTACACGGATAACCAAAGCCAGGTTTCAAAATGGTTTTTCTTCCTGTCATTCCTGTCGGTGGTAAATTTGTTAGCGACATGAATATGGTGAGCTACTGGAGCAACGGGAGCGATCGAGTTGTTTTCATAAGATCGCTGCTGTCATTCAGTGTCAAATGTCCTTTTGCGCCTTGTTTGAAGAGACGTCTAAGATAGTTTCTAGCCTTTTGTTGTCAAATGCGCAAATTTCAGACGGTCGCGGAATTTTTGAAAGATGGTTTCCAGTTAAGCAAATTCAATCGTCCGCAGTCGCTCTTGTCCCTCAGATATAAATTTTGTATCTAAGCGACAAGGTATCGCTAAGATTGCTGAAAGAAAAATAGTGGTTTCGATAAAAGCACTCATATGGAATCCAGGCTTAAACGTGGCAAATCAGTGAGTGAGTAGTGAAAGATAAACACATTAATTAACCTTCGGTGACTCGTTTGAATTTTAATACTTAATTGTCATCCTCTATCTAGCTAAGCAATATTTAAACGCCTCTATGTAATCAACACCTTGAAAATCTAACTTAACTTGGCAATCTGCATAAGGGTTTAGTTTCGATTGTCATTAGGTCTCCCATACTAGTTCGGCTATATTCTGAAATTTGTTATCCTCAATTAATCGTTTGGTGGTGGAACGCCGTTGCTAAGTTTCGTTCGCTATCCGAAACCAGGAGCTTTGTGTCGCATCCAGTCATGGTTATAAAACTTGAGTTAGATAAATGAACGGCACAATTTTCAGCTAGCATTTTGTGTATTTGTTGTATCTGCGTTGGAGGTAGTGTTGTAATGTCAACAACACTCTTTCTTTCAGTATACATGCCATGGTTGGTTGCATTGTTCAACGCCTAAGTTTTAAAGTTTTCTTGTTTTCTGTTATAGTTCCATTCATGGATTCTTTGAGCGAAAGTGTTAATTCTGCTGCAATTAGACAAACCGACAGTGAAGGGTCTCTCAGCGAAAGCGAAGAATAAATGCTTCTGAGCTTCAAAGCATGTGGAACATATGTCGAGAATTGAGCTATTCTTGATAAGCAACAATTCAAGAAGTATGTTGCTAATGTACGACCCTCTGCGAAGGCGCACTCGCCAATGTCAAGCTATCTGCAGAATTATAAAGAAAAAAGTGTGGATGATAATCTAAGGACCGTTTTAAAATTAATCTTGTCTTTATTGTGTTTGGTGAGCCTTAATAAGAGGGTTAATATCAGAGAGAAGTAATATGCATGGCTTTCTTCTACTGTACACTCAAGATCTTTGGATATTTTATGTTTGGCTTGGGAGAAATGGTGGTTGATTCTGAAATGAAAAATGCTTTTTATCGCTATTTAGCTAGTTTTTCTTTTGAATTTAAATTGTATCAATATAATTAAAAAATCAATTCGAAAAAAATCAAGTTCGATTTTGCTATCTTTTTGACCTCTTGTTTGTTTAAGAATGCTAAGAAGGAGCTGTTTAAATTTCATACCGCTCGATCGATGACGCAATATTAATTTAGCTCATTAATCTGACCTTACCCCTTACTCCAATAACCTATTCTAATGCTTACCGTAAGCCTGAGCAAAACATCAATGAAAATGTAAACTAGACAACAACTACTACATGGATCTAGACAACTGCTGAACTAGGCATGTGCATTTGATACCTTCTATGACAAATCTAGTGAAGTAGCCAAACGACACAAGGGCCGGCAAGAATTTCATTCAACAACACCTTTGGAAAATATAACTCTACGTTTCACGAGATAACCACTCTTGACATCGGTCGGTCTCACTGGACACTAGTCTGCGAGGTTGCCAAGCGACTAGGTTTTCAAGTTGAATGAAAAACATCAGGCCTATACTTTTTATTAGAACAGAATAGCTCTTGACTCCCTGGCTAAAAGGTTCAAGTATTTCCCGGAACATTTAGCCTGCGCGCAGACTTTGGTTACTGGGGAGGAGAGGAAGAAAGGAACTACAAGTGGATTTCATCCCTGCTTTGTAGTTCCTTCCGTCCTCTCCTCCCAAGTAACCAAAGACCGTGCGCAGGCTAGGAACATTGCAATACAGAATATTTGAGTCGTTAATGAACTTTTCACCTTTTTATGATTTAATGTAACTCTGCAGGTCTATTTTTTGTAATGTATCAATATTAGTTCCAGGACTGTTTGTATCTATGTTAATATTGTCCAGATCTTTGATGATTATACCTTAATTTGGAGCTTAACTTTTTTTCTACTACTACTCTTTTTCCTTCGGAGTTCTGTTTGTTTGTTTATTTTTTCTGTGCATGAATTAGATAAGATGCTTTGAAAGGACGATTATACGGCATTTTTGTGGCTTTTAGTCAGTTAAAAACATGTTCAAAATAGGAAATTTCACTTTTCTCTTCATTCTTAGCAACAGCAAAAGGCCCTTGGTTCCAGGGTGGGCTTGGGGATTCTAATCAATTGTTAAAAACAAATTTCATTTCTGTTCGAAGGTCAGTTGATGCTAATGTTCATCCTACAATTTTATTGCAAATTTGTGCTATGTTACAGATGGGATAGCATTTTTTATATAAATAATCTGAAAAGCCGACGAATAAAGTATAAAGTATATATTCTGGCACTTTGTCGTAAATATTTGTGAGGCAAAGTATTTTTAGCCTCATAAATCTCTTTGTATTTATTTCAAAATGGCTTAATCCGGGTTTTCAGTATCACTATTATCAGCAGCATTCGTCATACATTATTCTTGACAGAGGACAACAAATGTTCTACTTTTGTCAAAGGCACATTCGGATTATGTTCAAATGATTCGATTGAATCAGGCTGAGATTTGCAATGTCCTGCGAAACAGGAATAAAATTCGGTTCAAATCTTGAAAACTTTTGAATAATCATGGATAGATATTGCTTAATCATGAAATGAGTAAATTTAAGCTGATGCAGTTTGTTGCTGAATTTCCTTGCCCAGATTTGTCAGGCATATTTGAACATTTTCATCCCTGCCTTGGAAAAGCATCTCACCGTCAAAATCTAAAAATCCATATTTTCTTGCCCGTAGTAATATTCCAACAACCTTATTTGAAATTCTGGTATAAATCTCAAATAGATTTCCGAATTTAATACACGGTGAGTTACTATTTTTGTTAATTGTGCCATTTTGCTGTATCATTCGCAAGAGTGTTATGATCTCAGAGCTCACATGCTCATAGGCCTGTTTTCCTCGCAACTCTGTTGAGCTTCCTTCGATGGGCTTGCCATAGTTCTTGTCTTCCAAAGACAATTTTGCTCTATGAGATGCTCCTTCCCAGTCTGAGAACGGATTTATTAATTGTTTTTGGCGATGCTCTTCGAATTTTCGCTCCCAGATGTTCACCTTTTCACTAAGTCTTTTTGAACTTGTTCTGTTTACATCTTCGTCCGCCATCTTAACGCTAAAGCCTCGTTCAGACTTGCGTGACTCGATTTCCGTTTTCCATGTTCGGGCGGAGGGGGGCGTGTCACTGAGATGTGAGGATTCAAACAAACAAAATTTTAAATAAACATGTTGACATTGAGCTACCGCACTACGTTATTCAGCAAAAGTATAACAGTTCAGATATAAATGCTTCAAAATTTGTTCAGATTTCAAAAATGAGAGACACATATAAGTATTCTTTTTATCCAAGGACAATGGTAGAATGGAACTCGATTCCACCTGACATTAGAAAAACAAAACATGTTTACAGTTTTAAGGATAGATGCGCCAAGGTTATTAGTGTTTAAATATCTTAGTAATTGCTTTTTGTTTGTAGTGGCCCGTCGTAAAGTATACTTGTTTTCCACTTGAAATCTTCTCATTACTCATGCATACCCATAGTTTAGCCAACTTTAAAAAAATTTTATCCTTCCTAGCCAATGCCCTAGAGTTGCAATCTTTTCACCGCTTCTGTGACATAAGATGAATGTGCATGGGTGGTGGGTTGATCTCCATCAGTGTGATGCCTTATGGGTCTTTCTGGTTGATATGGAGATGTAGATGCATCCTTCTAACCCACCAATGTTCGCGGCACATACCCTTACCGTTAATATGTTATGTAGGCCTACTCTCTCCCGAGGGGATGTCGATTCATGATTCATGCAAAACTGCAATTTGCAGACCAGGATAATCCGTCCTATCTTCAACAGCTATGCTGCACGTTTGTTCCTTTAAAAGTTGGCGTATAGGTGATATATGTACATAAAATCTGTTTATATAAAGCTTATATAATTGCTAAAACATTTGATTCTTTGTTAAAAATGCTTAATTTATTACAGATATTTGTTTTCATCTGGACTGCATTGCAGGGACTGCTTTCTCGTTATTTTGCTGTAAGGAAAATTCTAATGTTTTAAACATTTCAATGACCGGGAGCATGTTTGCATTAGGCTAAGAATGCAGCTGTTACTAGCCGCATCAGTGCATTAAAAGTTAGAGGGTCCTGAAATGGGTCTGACAATTTCAGCTCTAAATTTGAAAGCAATATATGAAAAGAGTTGTGGTCAAATGTTTTGTATCTTTCCATGATCAAAATGATCATGAAACATGCTGCATGGCTATAATATTATGTTGAGGATTCGAATCCAGATTAATCATAGAAATGTTGCTTGAGAAACTATTTGAAAATAGCCTGGGAACAAGGGAAAAGATTTATGAAAAACAAATTTTGGGGAGCAAATTAATGAATTTTCTATTTTGTCTAACAGAGAACAAGGGAACAGGCGAAATAATATTTAGGGAACAAGAAAATTTTGAACCTCCTGGGAGGGCTTTAAAAAGCTCAGCTTTAGGCTAAAACTTCGTTGCAATACAAGTTTATTTATTGGCGGCAGTATTGTGAGGCGCCTGAACTGTTATTCAACAAAATTAGCAGAGCCATTCCAATTCGAAGCCATCCCTTCTTCGTTCCGTTTCCCGTTCCACCTTTTACAAATAGCCAACTCAAAAACACTGCTAAAAGTTAACAGTTTTCAAAAGCTAATAAATTTAAATGTGCTTTTCTCTTTGTTTTCGAAAATTATTTAAAGGGATTATTCTCTTTAAATTAGCATATTAATACAATTAATACTATAGCAACTAAAACCATTTAAATTGCGAAATGAAATATTGGTAGCATTGAACGGAAATTCTCTTTCAAAAGCTCGAGCCATTTGTCTGGGGATACAGTTAATAAAACATGTGTTTTCAAAGAGTTCGTCGCACTTTGTTTTGGCCTCAAGGATTTACATGTCCCTCCACAGGTTTTGTTTACTTCAATGATATGTCACGCAACCTAAGTTATTGACAATTAGCACTTTCTCTAGGTTTTGACTTTATTTATTTTTGGCAAAACGATCCTTTTCGGAATCTATAAATTTAAGCAATGTTCCTTCTCGAGAGAGTTTCCCACACTCATTCCATTGCTGTGTCTGTCGTGAAGAAATGCCGGCTCGGTTTCAATGTCGTTTATCAGTCCAGAAAGATCACATGTGGCTACTGTATCTCATATTATGTTTAACAAAATGTTGTTTCCTCAATCTTGTTCCCTCACCCTTGATATATTCTATTCAGTCTCTACCAAATTCAGTAAACGTGATTTTACATAGCTACAGTCAGGTAAATAAGTATTGCAGTATTTGACAAATCCAGTTTGGATGCGACGTTATGAACCCACCCTACGTTTAACTTGGTGCCTCGTTATCGTAATTCAAAAATCAAACGATGCTCTATACTAAAAGCATAGTCGAACAAAGCAGAGCCACGTATACGTCCAACACATTCTGAATGATGCGGTGAAACGTTTTTTGTACGTTTGATTAGCTTTCCAATTGGCAAAAGATTTGGCGAAATATTGTTAGAGAATAATCTCTCACTCTACGTCGATGGTCCCTCGGTTGTTCAAGCAGATTCAACCCACAAGAATAAACACACACAATCTGATATTTTTAGTTGATATTCATAACAAACATAACAAACGATCACATTCTAACCAAAGTATGTTTTAACCAAACTTCAAGCGATAACTCCAAAACATACAATCTGTTTCTTTTTCCACACCTAATTACATGTTGCTGGGGTATTGACCTATCGTGATTAAGATAATATTTTTCACAATTTGAATAGTGTTAAACAAAAGACTTGAATAAACCTTTCTTATAAAAGTTATTAGTAATCAAAAGTTAATAGAAATTAATGAAGGAATTACGTATATAAAAAATTTAATGGGTCACGAGAATCACGAGAATAATTAGCTAACAACTCAAGATTCTCCAACAAATATTGCGTTACGTCTCTCTTCAGACACCAAATTCTAACAACAGAATATTGC
This sequence comes from Chrysaora achlyos, assembly GCA_015164055.2. Taxonomy (NCBI): domain Eukaryota; kingdom Metazoa; phylum Cnidaria; class Scyphozoa; order Semaeostomeae; family Pelagiidae; genus Chrysaora; species Chrysaora achlyos. The sequence goes on from WUAR02212217.1 coordinate 11,796, forward strand.
TTAACATCCATTTTGACGACTTCATAAACATCTAGGTAATTTAAAATTTAGTTGGAAATACGAAATAATTACACACAATCCTTTAGTTTTTGTGTCCCAATTTGGCTTGGAAGCAAAGGTCCAACCGGCTCTACTTTAGATGGATTGGCCCTTTTAAAGAATAAGCATAAAACAGGCCTCATGGCTGAAACCTGGGTTCAACTCAGTTTTCAACCCTCTTTAGGTTACGCTGCTTCTCGTATTTGAAACGGCGTAGACGCAAACTCGAGTTGCACGGTGCAACTTGCACATGCATTTCATGTTCAGATATTTCCTTTCCTTCTTCACGCTTCATCTTAATCAAAAGACAGTTTTGGCGCTCACCTGCTAACGCATGCGCATTGAACACTCGAACAGAGAAAAACCCAAGTTTGCGTTTACACGACAATTCGCATAATCTAACCTGGGTTTAACTGACCACCAGAGCAGGGTTGGCTTACTTAACCTAGGTTTAAGCAAGGTAAGTTGCGTTTATACTACACAATTCATAACTGTGGTTAGCGTTGCAGTGTATTAGAACCCGGGTTAGAAGTTGCAGTGTATACAGAGCTCAATATCAACATCTCCCTAAAGCACTTCTCATTATTGGAAATTGAACGTTGTGTACGATACTTTTCAGCGTATACGAGCTCGTTACACCACCAAAACCCCCATAGCGACTCAACTGATATTTTTGGGTGGCCTGTAGAATTCTTGGACTGACCTCCCCTGATGTCCAAGAGCCAAGTGCCTCACTGGGAATAAAATAACGGTCTTATATAACGTTTTCCGTAATCAGCTGTAAGATAACTTGAACTAATATCATAGGGGCTATGGTGTACCAAAAGAAGGGCTAGCGACCGGGATTGGTGGAACAGAATGGTTAGCGACTGTGTACGTAGATGCTACTTTGAGTGAATTAGGTTACTTGGACAAAATCAAACATTCATTTAAAATCAATCTGACTTGGGAGCTTTTCATTCACTCAAATCATTCATTCGTTTATTCTGTTGTCACTTATCTTCTTATTTCAAGATGACTGGTATCTGAACACGCAAATACTCTGTAATGATTTTTAGATATTAAAAAAGCATTTGATACTAAGAGGAGGTAAGTAGATCGTGATATTCTACTATCGTGTTGGTATTGATCAACCGCAGTCGGAGGCGACCTGAAGGCTCCTCTTTCGTTCGCTGCTACCCTTACAGGTAGGGGTGGGCGCGACTCCTATCCCTGGTTCAAGAACCACTCACCCTCAATCCGACTCCTTATGCTGAGCGCTTAGCAGAGAGGCACTGAGTACCATTTTTTAAGTTTTTGGTATGACTCGGCAGGGAATTGCACCCACGACCTAGACTTATTACATGAGTCCCAGTTTGAGTATGGCAGCGCAGCTACCATCTTCTATTCAACTCACTATATAAAATGTAAAGCTTTCTCGTGAGTGCAGTTTGAGCTGTTGTTGTTGTTGTTATAAGTCTACCCACGACCTTCCGAACCAGAGGCGATCAATCTACCACTAGGCCACGACACGGCACTTTTACTCTCCAGGTGTTAACAATCTAGCACCTATTTGGTTTTTGTCCTATTTAACCAACAGAAAACAATTCTGCAAAATGAATGCAAATTTTCCCACAGCAAAAATATTATCTGTGGTGTGCCCCAAGACCCTTTTTAGCTTCTGGTTTATATCAGCAGGAAGGAAACGTAACAATGTACGCGGAGACTAAATAACATAAATCATCATTTGAAGCAACAGTTGTAAGGTAAGCAACGGTTGCAAAGCAAGGTAGTTCATTTTCTTTGCATGTCTTGTCTTATAGATACAAGCTGTGTTTGGTGTTTCCCGACTCAAAACTAACAGAAATCACTGATGAAACCGCTGGCTCTCCACAGTTTCTTATTGGCAACTCTCAAGTTGAAAATGTAGACCCGACTGCAAATCAGGCACTGCCACATTCAACATGTTGAAAAAAGTTGAAAATGTAGTCGCCATGCAAAAAAGGAGATGGTAATTTAAAAGACGCCAATTTTAGGGATGTCAAATGTACTTTAGAAACTGGTTAGTGTTTGTCAGTGGCGGAAAGCCAAAGTCAAGAGCTTCCGATGAATGAAGTTTTCAGGATGGGGCTTTGTACGAACCCTCTTTAACTCTCAGCATTGGGGATGCATGTACAAAAGATTAAGGAGCCAAGAAAATTTGGCGAAATGAAAGCATTTGAATTGCGAATCGATGATCAACTATTGGCAACCATCAAAAGATTCATTAGCTGCCTCCTTGCTCTAGTAGTATAGAACAATAACGAGACTCGTATACAAATACGAGTCTCGTTATTGTTCTATAGTACTAGAGTCGTATTGAGTATTGTGGAAACCTTATCTTGAGAGCCACCAAATGCTTCTTAAAAGTGTTTATGTGCAAAAGTGCAAAAAAATCAATAAACAATTAAGGGGGCAGCCCACCCCTCTGCGCAGAAGACTTTGTGCCATTTGTAGAATATCTTGTAACAACTGGTAATACTACAACCTGGAACTGTCGAGAACATTTTTCTGAAGCATTTGCAAATGAAAGCAGTTACCGAGAATGAAGCCCCTGACCTGTTTTAGTTATTTTACTTACTGAAATCTTTTATCACCAAACACAAACTTCGTCTTCTAGCATAGTGTTTCTATATATTGTTTTAAATGAAAGCGCTACGAATTATATACCCCATTGAGCGATTAGAAATTAGAGAAATTATACTCTGGTTAGAGGCACTTGCAAACCAAGTATGGAAGTATCAAGAGGGCCTAAAATTGTTGCTGATGCAAATACACTTCACTGTTGAGTGAAAAAACTTCCGTTTTGATACTTTGTTTCATTTTCGAGTTAATGACGTCATTTGGAAGGAGGCAAGAAAACATGCAAGTTTGACATAAGCAAATCTATGCAGAATTTTTTT
>WUAR02213327.1:0-16751 GCA_015164055.2 Chrysaora achlyos
CTCGCATTATTTACGATAAGCACGAAGATTATCGAGGGCACGGCCCTGTTGAAGGGCGGGTGCGCCAGGCCCTGGAACGGTGGTGTTATTCCTGGGTCGATCATGTGGTTCTGGCCGAAGAGAGCTACACATCCCTGATACCGGCCCATGTGCCACACACGGTCATTTTGAACTACTTTCGCCCCTTCGAGGATCACCAACCCCGCGCCAAGACGAGGCCCTCAACTCCCTTCCGCTTGCTCAGTGCGGGGGTTCTTTCTAACGCTCGGGGGCTCGATGTTATGCTAGACATAGCCGCTGCAGCCCATCGCGAGGCGCTGCCCTGGCATTTCACCATGGCGGGTATTTGCCACGTTGCGCGTGATCGGGAGGCGGCGGAGCGGCAGATTGCAGCGGAGGGCTTAGAGGCGGTCGTGCAGCGAATCGGATGGGACACGTATGTGCCATGGCCCGCGATGGCGGCGTACTATGCTAAGGCTGATGTGGGGCTGGCACTATTCAGGCCGCTCCCCAACTACACCCGGTCCCTCCCTACGAAGTTCTACGAATATCTCTACTACGGCTTGCCGATCCTCTGCGCCGATTTCCCGCTCTGGCGGCAGTTCGTCGAGCGGCATGCCTGCGGAGCCGTTGTTGCGCCGGGCGATGCCGCGCAAGCCTTTGCTGTGCTGCGCCACTGGTACAAGGACCCCGAGCACTACGCCCGGCTTTCGGAGGCTGCTGCCAGGGCGGCCCCGCAATTCCTGTGGGCTACCATGGAGCCTCGGCTGATCGGGCTCTACGAGACGCTCTTGGCGCGCTAGCAGCCCAGGGGCTACCGGAGGATGACAATCTTCTCCACCGGCTCCTCGTTCACCTCGACCGATTCGCCCTCGACCTTCAGGTAGACCTTGTAGAGATAAACCCCAGTTGCCATCAGGTCGCCATCGGCATCGCGGCCATCCCAGAAGACCTTGTTCCAGCCGACACGAAGCTGGCCGCCATCGAGCACGCCCGGATTTTCGATTAGGTCAAACTCTTGCACCACGCGTCCCGTCACGGTATAGATCCGAATCCGGAAGTCGTCGATGATGGAGGGGTCGGCACCTCGGAGCAAGAAGGCGAACTGGGTGAAGTCGTGCATCGGGTTCGGGTACGGATACACTGACCCCATCGCGAAGGTTGACTCCACGCGGAAGTGGAACTGGTAGGGGCTGCCCTCGGCCTCGTTGCCCGAGACATCGAAGGCCGTCACGCCAAGCGTATGGACGGCGTCTTCGCCGGTGAAGTCTGGCGTGTACAGGATACGGGCTTCATTCTGAGAGGCCGTAGCCGGTTCGAACGAGACATCGGGGCTGGTGAAGGGGACACGGGTGCCATCGAGAGTCAGGATAGCCAGGGTCGTATCGGTCAGCAGCTTGTAGATGTTGTCGTCGGAGAAAACGATCTCGATGGTAGGTTGGAGCGGGAGAAGCGGGATGTCCGGGCTTTGCAGGTCGCGGATGGGCTCGGGGTTGTTCGGAAAGGCTTCTCCGTTGACCGTAACCGTCAGGACCGGCGCAGCCTGATCTCCTAACACGCGGAATTCCGTGATGGCTGTGTTGTTGAAGGCGATGGGCTCGGAGCGGTTGGGCTGGCGCGCTTCGAGCGTCAAGACGTTGCGCCCGATCCGCCCGTTGGTGTCGATGTCGAACGTGACGGTAGCAGCTTCTTCGGGAGCCAACCCGAGCAACGTATCGGCAGCAATGAGGGTCGTCCGATTTTGGAAATCGGTGAGGTTGAGCGTGAGCAAGACCGTGTCGGCTTCTACGTCGCTCAGGTTGATTACCGTGCCGGAGACGCTAAGCGGTTGGGCTTCTTGAACGGTATCGGCAGAGACGGTGAAGGCCGAGCCGTCGAGCGCCAGTTCGGCAATGGAGGCGTACTGCACGCTCCACTCGGTCAATTGTGGCGTTGAGGTCTGCGACGAGTCGATGAGGGTTGCTCGCAGCCGCAGGAACGGGTGTGCCTGCGCATCGATCCCCGAGAGATCGACCGGCTCGGTATTATCGACAAGGTTGTCCATCAAGACGATCTCGCCGGTTTGGTCGAGCACCTCAACGCGAACCTCGCTATCGGTGTTGGCAAGCTCGGCCTGCCAGTCGAGCTGTTGCCAGGCCTGCACCGGCCCGATGCGTGTCGAGAGGGTTTGGCCTTCGCCATGGGTGAACTGCAGTGTTTCGTTCTGTTCGATTTCGTTAACACTGCCTCCTAGAGCGGTCCACTCCTGCGTTTCTTCGGGGTAGCCTGCGCGGGTGCGCATCAGCCACAAATCTTGATAGGTTAGCGTTTCGATGGCCGTGCTGCCAAGCGACCGGAAAATGGCTTTGACATCTTCTGGTATGTCAGTCTCGCCGTTTGAGTTAGCAAGGTGGCGTGTGCGTAAGTAGACATAGTCGCCTTCTTCGATCAGGGCAACCAGGGCGTCCAACTCAGCACGAGCGTCGGCAGGGTCTTCGAAATCGTTCTGATAGAGCGGCATGGCTCCAGAGGCCCGCACGCGCCCCGTAGTGCCATTAAGAATAAGCATACCGAAGCCAAGTCCTAGCCGCTGGTAGCGCTCGCCGTCTACGACAAACTGCCCTTTGAACTGCCCACCACCACCTTCTGAGGTAAATTGAATTTCGACCGGATAGGTGTTGAAGGCCCAGAGCCCTGCTTCACGCCGCAGGCGGAAGTCGTTAACATTGTCATCGAAAAGGCGACCCCCCTGAATCCACGCGGTGCCTGTGATGTCCTCTTTGACGACGAAAGACGCCTCTTGCCAGTTCACCAAGCCATCCGACGTTTCGATGCGAGCGCGCCAGGCATAGACTTGGTTGGGTAAGAGTTGATCTGAGACAGCCCAGGTTGCGAAGGTGCCGGTGGCGGGTGTGCTATACGTTAGCAGGTTGGGCGAATCGAACGTCGGAGCCGTATCGAGTTCAAAATGGACCGTAGCGTTTGCTTCCTCTTGCACAGGATAGATTACGCGGAGGCGCGGCGAGGTGCTCGTAGCCGCGTTCATGTCCAGCGGAGCAATTAGTGATAATTCCGTCGAGAAGACCACATGCATCCGTTCGGCTTCGTTGTTGGCCTCAGAGACTTCCTGGTAGGCATTCTCAGGGTCAACACTCACGCGAAACTGGTGCTCGCCAACCGATTCCTTGTCCAGAGGAATGGGGAAGACGATATCCTGGTTCAGGCGGAATGGAGCCACGCGCTGCACGTGTAGGATCTCTGCGCCTTCTGGGGTGGTTTGGGTTAGGTGGACGGTGATGCTGTCAGGGGGGACGAGGCCGCGGTTTCTAAGCGTCACGTTCACGGTAAGCATCTCATCCGTAGGAACCGGCACTTCAGGCGTAATACGGATGAAGGCTTGGGTCATCTGGAAGTCCGGGCGGGTCGGGATATCGAGCCGGGTAGCGGGGTCGCCAATCAGACCAAACTGGACGAGGTCGCGTAGCGAGAAGGGGGCCAGCGTATAGCGCCGTTTCGCCTCTTGGAAGATCGTACCGATGGTTCGGAGCGTATCGGTGAAGACCAGTTCGTGGAGCAGCGAGCCGAGCTGCCGGGAGGGTCCAACCCCGCCAAGACCAGACGTGCCCCAGTGGGCAATCGATCCGTTGAGTGTGCCCACAACAAGTTGCTCAGCGAGTACAGGCGTATCGGCAGTCACATTGCTGCCGCCCGCAAATGCGCCTGTGCGGCATCCAAGCGAGATGGCAAGGGGCAGGCGGTCTGCGTTAGCGAAATCGGCGGGCTTGTCCGTGACGATTTCCCAGGTTGTTGCGGCAGAGTGCCCAAAGTAGCTGAGCCACGTTGCTCCTTCGCGCAAGGCCAGGCGGAGCGTATCCTGGAACGTCTCATCGATTGGCTCCTCGGAGTCGCGGAAAAAGTTGAGGGTATCCATACCAGCCGGAGCTGACGTGGCGCGCTGCGACCATGGTTCGACATAGCTTTGCAGCGTGTTTTGCTCTCCGGCCCCGCGCCCGCCTACCAGCATCAACATGCGTTTTTGCCAATCTCCAAGCGGCTGCGACTCGTAGTTTTGCACCTTTTGGACGAAGATGATCCCGGCATCATTATCACGGATGGGCACCCGGCCAACGGCAAGCACTTCGGTCCAATCTTCCTCATCCTCAAACTGCATCGCGAACCAAGCGTCGGAGGAGGCTTTGCCGTAAGAGATAACCTCCCAGGCGGGTCGGGATAGGTTATTTAATACCTTTTCTCCGGCGTAGAAGGCATCGCCCCAGAGGACGAGGAAGCGGGGCGGCGTCCGCCATCGCTGTGTTTGATGAACGAAGCGGCGGATAGCCAGCGGTGTCGGGCGGCCATAGTCAAACTGATCATACAGGTCTTGAACGTTTGCGATGGCGACGCGGTAGCCGTTCTGCGTTCGACGGTAGGCAGCCAAGGCTTCTGCAGAGGCTCGCAAGAGCGGGGTCGTGATGATGATGTAGTCCGCCTCGTTATTCAGATTAGCCCAATCGCTGGATTGGTCGACGGAAAAAGCGGCAGGAGTGCGGATGGCGTTGGGGGCGACGGCCCAGTACAGCGGCGCACGCGACGGCTCATCGGTGAAGGCAACCTGACCGTTTGACGGGGTGAGTTCATAGACGCGCCGGTCTGCCGCACTAAAAACGAGTACGGGATCGGCACCAAACCCCGATACGGTAAGCCGCCGCGCCCTTTGGTCAGGATACGAAAACCGCAACTCACCATTCATTGCAGTCAAGGTGCGGAGGTACGAGAATTCGCGCCAGTCGAGGAAGGTCTGGTTTGGCACCGCGTTAAACTCATTATGCGAGGTGAGTGTAGCGAGGAGTTGATCCCCACCAGGCACTTGGCTCGCAGGAAATGAGGCCCGGAGCGTCTGAAAGGCATAGCTCGTCCAGTCTGCCTCGTCATAGAGGCGATTGGCCTGGGCGCCGCCTACAACCGTTTCTGCTTCCAGGGTAAACCGATGCCGTGTATTAGTAAAGCTATTGAGCTTGAACACGACAGACACCGAATCGTCGGAGGTGCCTGTTCGGGCAAGCCCCGGAAGCCACTGTTGGAAGCCAAACGAGATGGGCTCGGTAGAGGCATGGGCGTACCGCTGCTCATAAAGACCCTCGCCGCGCGTATAGAAAGGGTTTTCGGCATCGGCATCGCCGTCGCCGTTGTAATATTCACGCTCTAGCTCTACATGGATCGTATCGCGGAAGGTGGTCACGTTGGGGCCGCTGACCGCGTCGGGCGAGATGCTGCGGTAGCGGATGCCCGTCGAATTACCCCAAGAGAGCCAGTAGAAAGTGGTGTCTGTGTAGAGGCTGAAATACGTGCCGCTCTGCAAGGTAGGGTCGTTTTGATAGGCCCAACTCTCCTCCGTACCCCGATTGCGTTCGCCAACGAAGAGGAATTTTGAATCGGTTGTGAGCGTACCCGCATCGCCCTCATACCAAAGCGGGATCTGACGCCCGTTTTTGAGCAGCTTGACGGTTCCAGGCGCTATAGAAGCCGTCGGTATTCCCAGCGCTGTCAGGTCGGCACCCGTGATTTGGTGCACACCGTCGTCAACGACGGCTACCTTAACATAGGTCGTCGCGGGGTTATACCAATCGGTGTTGAACGCGGTGTCTTGTGCGTAAACAGCAGGGAGGAGCAGGCAGCAGGCGAGCATCAACAGCGCTGCGCTCCGAATGGACTGAGCCATGGTGATAAAAGATCGATGAAGGGGGGGATACGGGGGTGCGGGGCCTTCGGGCGCGCGGTGCGGAAAAAGTTGCCCGAATGCTGCCTGTGAGGGGAACAGGCTTGCCGCTTGGGGTAATAGGCATGGGGCGAGGGGGTATAGGGCTGTTTGCGAGCCGTGCCGCAACGGTATTTGGTTCATCGAACCAATAATTTATTGTTTCATCCTTTCGAAAACCAGGTTTTTAACGCGCCCTGTTCCGGTGATTCACGGTGTCGCATGGAGCACGGGGTACGCTGATGCGTTTGGCTGCTCTGTAAATCACCGAAATAGACGTTCTCCCTCATTTCAAGGATCAAGCCAAAGAAAATGGTAGATCCAAGCACCCTATGTGCCGGTAGTATCGGCGGTTGGGGGGAACTTTAAATGGCGCTATTAGGGCCTATGAACCCCATGCAGCTTTTGCATACGCTTTGGGATATGGTGCGGCTCCCCAAAGAATTTGGACAGGTGGCGCATGGGGCCGGGGAGTCGCTTATTGGGCAGGTTTTGGGCCTTGCGCTAGGCTATGCGTTGCACATCGGCCTCGCCCGGTGGCTGGGGGCTGCCGAGTATGGGATTTACATCTACGTGCTGGCCTGGGCATCGCTGCTGGCCATTCCCGCTGGCCTGGGGGTGCCTATCCTGGTTGTGCGGTTTGTGCCAGAATACCACGTGGGTGAGCGTTGGGATCTGTTGCGTGGGCTCCTCCGATGGGGCAGTACGCGGGTCTTGGCCACCGGCTTGGCTATGGTGGCCATAGTGCTGGCGTTGCTTGCGGTGCTGGACGCGGGGGTCTATACTCGTCCGCTGCTCATCGGCGTATGGCTGATACCGCTCCAGGCGTTGCTCAACGTCATTGCTGGTACGTACCGAGGCTTTCATTGGATCGGGCGGGCCTATGCAATTCCCGTGATGCGTCATGCGGTTGTGCTGTTCGTCTTGGCTGGGTTGTGGATCTCTGGTCTTACCCTGACGAGCCACGAGGCGCTGGTGGTTACGGTGGCGGTAGCGGTCCTGGTGATTGGAGTGCAAGGCGGTGTGCTCTGGCAGCGACGGCCTGCGCTGGTGAAGCGGGCAAAACCCGCCTACGATACCCGTACCTGGCGTGGCGTGGCTATCCCGCTGTTGCTGGTTGCGGGGTTTGTCGTCGTGCTGGCACAAACCGACATTCTGATGGTCGGGTCGTTGCTGGGGCCACAGGAAGCAGGGCTGTATCGGGCGGCGTCTCGGACGGCGGCGCTGGTTGCTATGGTGCCGATAGCCGTTGGGGCGGCGGCAGATCCCATGCTTTCACGGCTGTTTGCCGAGGGCGACCGCGCTCGGCTTCAGCGGCTGGCCTCCGTCGCTGTGCGGTGGGCGTCCGGTGCATCGGTGGCTGCCGCGCTTTTTTTCGTCGTCTTCGGGCGTCTTGTGCTGGCCCTCTTCGGCGAGGCGTTCGTAGCGGCCTATGGCGTGCTCGTCATTCTAGCGGCTGGGCAGGTTTTTTACGCCGCTGTTGGGTTGGCTGCTGGTTTGCTCAACCTCACCGGCCATCAGCGTTGGGGGATGCTTATCTTTGGCGGAAGCGCCGTGCTCAATGTGGTGTTCAACGCGGTTGGAATATGGCTTTGGGGGCCGCTTGGCGCGGCCTTCGCTACCACAGCAGCCCTCGTCGTAATGAGCCTGTGGCTTTGGTGGATTGCAAAGCGCAAAGTAGGTATCGATGCGTCGCTCGTCTACGCGCTGCGGCGGCTTGCGTAAACGGCCAGAGGAGTCCTTATAGCATGGCTACAAGCCCATCAGAGAGGGGCCGATGAATGCACTAACCCATCAAGAGTCTTCAGACGAGGCTCGGCAGTCTGCCGAAGATCGGACGTGGCCTCGGGTGAGCGTCGTCATCCTGGCTTTCAATCGCAGCGCGGCGTTGGCCGTAACCCTGGAGAAGCTTACCGAGACGCTGGATTATCCAGCCCCGTGCCTCGAAATCATCGTCGTTGATAATGCCTCGACGGATGGGACGGCAGCCATGGTGGCGCGCGACTTTCCGACGGTGCAACTCCTGGTCAACGAAGCCAATGTCGGGGTTTCGGGCTGGAACCGGGGGTTTCGGGCTGGCTCGGGCGATTTCGTCCTGATCCTCGACGATGACTGCTACATGACGGGCGATGCGCTCCGGCGCGCTGTGGAAGCCGCCGAGGCGCATCAGGCCGATCTCGTCTCGTTCACCGTGTTGACTTCTTTCGCAGAAGGTGTTTCTTTCAACGGGCTCTACAATACAGGGCTGTTGTCGTTCTGGGGATGCTCGGCGCTCGTGCGCAAAGCCGCCCTGGATCGTCTGGGCGGCTACGATGCCAACATTTTCCTCTGGGCCAACGAACTGGAGTTTACCATCCGGCTGCTCGATCACGGCTTGCGCCATCTGTTCCTCAAAGAGGTGACCTCAACGCACATGAAAGCGCCGAAAGAGAAGGCGGTGTATCTGTACCGGGCGCATAAGCTCAATACGAGGAATATGGCCTACATTGCCGGTAAGCTCCTCCGCCGCAGCGATGCCTGGCGGGTTTTTGCGAATCTGTTAACGGGGCTGTTGATGACGGCGCTCCGGCGGCCCCGTGCCTTCGCCATCGTGCCGGGGCTCATCGGAGGGTTTCGGGTGGGATGGAAGAATCGGCAGCCTGTTCGGGCAGCGGTCTCCTCGCTCTATGCCGATCATTTTCACGGCTTCGTAAGCCCGGTAGCGTATAAGCTACGGCTGCGGCAATGGGATGCTTTTTTCCAGGCCCGGCCTCATCTGTATCCCACAGAATCAGCCGACTTACTGGTGTAGCGCATGCAGAGCACCCTCATCTTAGGGGCCGGTGTGACGGGGTTGGCGGCGGGGTATGCTTCGGGCTGGCCCGTGTACGAAGCAGAGCACGCCCCCGGCGGGATTTGCTCTTCGTATTACGTGCGCCCCGGAGGCTCGGTGCGGCTCCACCAGCCCCCGGAAGACGGCGAGGCGTATCGTTTCGAAATAGGGGGTGGGCATTGGATCTTCGGCGGCGATCCGGCGGTGCTCCGGTTTATTCGCCGGATGACGCCCGTGAATGCTTATCAGCGCCATTCCGGTGTCTATTTCTGTGACGGAGGTCGTTATGTGCCCTACCCGCTCCAATACCACCTGGCGCATCTGGGCGACGATGTTGCAGCCCAGTCGCTCCGCGAGATGATCAACCCCGCCGAGCCCTCGTCGGCCACCATGGCAGCCTGGCTCGAAGCTCGCTTCGGCCCGACGCTGACGGCGCGTTTTTTTGGCCCGTTCCACGAGCGCTATACCGCCGGGCTATGGACCCGCATCGCTCCCCAAGATCCCTACAAGTCGCCCGTCGATCCGGATTTGGCGCGGCAGGGGGCACAGGGCAAAGCTGCCATGGCGGGCTACAACGTGCGTTTTATCTATCCCGAAGCGGGGCTCGATGCCTTGGCACGCGGGATCGCAGCACGTGCTACGGTATACTATGGGCGGCGCGCGGTGCGCATAGATCCGCAACGCAAGGTGGTTTATTTTGCAGATGGGCACGAGGTGGGCTATTCGGTGCTGATCTCAACACTGCCGCTCACTACGATGATGGCGATGACAGGCCTTGCCGTAGACGAGGGGCCGCCGCCCTATACGTCGGTGCTGGTGCTCAACGTAGGGGCGGTTCGGGGAGCCCGTTGCCCCGATCACCACTGGCTCTACGTGCCAGACGCCGCATCGGGGTTCTTCCGCATCGGGTGCTATAGCAACGTCGATCCAGCCTTCTTGCCCGTCTCCGCGCGAGAGACCCGAGATCGGGTCAGCCTCTACATCGAGCGGGCGTATCCTGGCGGGCAGAAGCCTCGCCCGGAAGCCATCGCGGCCTATGCAAGGGCGGTTGTCAAAGAGTTACAGGCGATAGGGTTTATCGAGGAGGCCGAAGTTGTAGACCCGACATGGATTGATGTGGCTTATACCTGGGCCTTGCCGGGATCGACATGGCCTAAAAAGGCCCTTCATGGCCTCGAATCGCACGATATTGTGATGGTTGGGCGCTACGCTCGATGGATTTTCCAAGGTATCGCCGACTCCCTGCGCGATGGCTTCATGGTAGGCACAGCCTTGAAAGATCTGAGGCTCTGACGTTGGAGAGGCCTTCGTGTATGGAGGGCGTTTTTTCTCGCTAGCTCTTTCGTCTGGCATGGATAAACCGGATCATTCTAGCGCTCAGCCTGGAGGGCCGCTTCGGCTCTCGGCGTTGCCCGAGCAGCCGCTGGTCTCGGTGTTGGTGGCGAGCTATAATTATGAGCCGTATCTGGGCCGGGCGCTCGACAGTCTTTTGGCGCAGTCCTATCCCCATTTTGAGGCGATAGTGTGTGATGATGGCTCGACGGATGGCTCGCGGGCTCTCGTAGAGCGCTATGCCCACCGCGATGACCGGATTCGGCTGCTGGCCAAAGAGAATGGCGGTGTGGCGTCGGCGCTCAACACCGCGTATGCGGCCTGCCAAGGGCCGATTATCGCGTTGCTCGACGCCGACGATTTTTTCGCGCCGGATAAGCTCGAAGCGGTGGTGGGTTGCTTCCAGCGCCGCGCCCAGGCAGGGCTGGTGCTGCACGCGCTGGAGGTGGTTGATGCGCAAGAGCAACCCCTGCGTTGGTTGCCTGCTGGAGGCCGAGGCGCGGAGGGCTGGATAGCCCACGCCGTCCAGGCACGGGGCGGGCGTTGGCGCAGCATGCCCGCCAGCGCCCTCGCGTTTCACCACGATGTGGCCGAGCGGCTCTTTCCTATCCCGGAGTCTACATTCCGTAGCGAGGCCGACGGGTTTCTCTCGACGCTGGCCGTCTTAGTAAGCGAGATCGCTCGTATCGATGCGGTGCTGGGCGGATACCGGCTTCACGGAGCCAATCTCACCGGTACGCTGCATCTCGATGCCGCTGTGGCACAGCGCCGCCTCGACGCCATGCAGCGTAAGACCGAGGCGGTCAATGCGCGGCTCAGCGAGTTGGGGTTGCCAGATCGGCAAATTGCCCTAGCAGCTAATCTCAACGTACATGAGCAGGCTTTCATGCAGGCGCTTTTTACAGGCCAGCCGCGTTGGGCCTTGCTTCAGCGCTATCGCCGCCTGGGCCGCCTTATCCTCGCCGACGACCTCTACGGATGGCTGCGCAAGGCGGGTGGGTTGGTGGCGTTGGGAAGTGCTATCGGGTTGCCCGTGTCGAGGCGGGCATCTTGGCTAAGCCGCTTGCTGGGTGCGGGTGGGGTAAGGCATGTACAGCACGCCTGGCGCAACGCCGCCCTACAATCTAAAGAGGCATCCTGATGCGCTCGGCTTATCGCAAGGGCTGCTTCTTTCGCCTTGCATGGCTTTACGGGGTTGCCACGACCCGTTGAAAAATCGATTCGAGTTCGTCAGTCATACGATCCCGGTCGAACAGGTCGCGGGCGATAGCTGCGCCGCGATGCCCGGCGGCTTTCAAGGCTTCTGTGTCGTCGAGCGCGGTTTCAAGGCATTGGGCGAGGGCTTCGGCGTTCGATGGCGGCGCATACCAGCCACACTGGTGGGTTTCCACGAATCGTTTAGACCAGCCGGGGCTGGTGACAACCACCGGCGTTCCAGCGCCGAGACTGTCGAACAGTTTGGCCGGAGAGTTGGCCGCTAGCACAGGCAGATCGATGAACGGGACGAGGGAGAGATCGGCTAGCTTGAACCAGCAGAGCATCTGGTGGCGCGGCTGGGCCGGAAGGAGGGTTATGTTGGGCAGGCGTTGAGCGGTTTTGCGGAGGTGCTCTGTAAAGAAGCCATGGCCGATGAAGACAAACTGCACATCGTTGCGGTGTGCGAGGCGTTCAGCGGCCTCGGTCACCGTTGGGATGGCGTTGGCTCGCCCGAAGGCACCTCCGTAAAGGATCACACGCTTGCCAAGGAGCCCATGCGCTTCGCGGAGCGCCGTGATGCTAGGCGGCGAGTAGGCATCAAGCAGCGAGAAATCGGTACCGTTGAATTGGGCTGTCACCGTGGCGGGGGGAATGCCATGGCCGAGGATATGAGCCTCCATATCGGGCGAGAAGGGCACCACATGCGCCGCCTTGTGGTAAAGCCTGCGTTCGAGCGCATAGAGCCGCTGCTGGAGCCAGACATTCTTGATGGCTCCCATCTGGATCGGAAAATCCGGCCACAAATCTTTCACCATGAACACCCAGGGCACCTTCCGTCGCTTGGCTACGACCGATGCTGCCCAGGCTGCCGTCAGCGGTGTAGAAATTCCCAGGATGACATCGGGCTTGGGCATCGAAAGACCCTTTCGGATGGCACGGATCGCAAACTCCACAAAGGCACGTAGGCGCTGCCGGGCGTTCATCGTATTATCGTAAGGTACATCGAACATCACCACGTCGACACCCTCCGGGACCCAGTCAAACTGCCGGGTGATGCGTTTATCGTACCAGGTACGGGTCGTAATAAGGGTAACGGTATGGTGGGCGGCCCAGCGGCATAGATGGGTGTAGATCCTGCTCGTTGCCGGGCAATCCGGGTTGTTATAGTACTGGTAGAAGACTGCGATATGCATGAGGAGGGCCGCTTCTATCCGTATCGCAGGGCTAGTGTGTTGATCTGTTCAGCGCGCCCGAGCAAGCACCGTCACACAGATGCCTGCGCACATCCTAGTGCCGGGCGCGATAGGTTGCTTCCAGGTCGAGCAGGTGCTTGGAGCGTTCTCCAATCTTGCGTACTGGCGTCCCGGCATAGAGACTCCAGGGAGGCAGCGAGCGGTTTACGAGCGACAGCGCCCCGACGGCACTCCCTTCGCCGATGGTGACGGCGGGCAGGATGACGGAGTTGGCTCCGATGATGACGTGGCGTTCCAAGGTCACGAGGCCACGTTTAAGCTGTTTTAAATCGGGCGGGGTGGTGGGGTTCGTCAGAGAGTGGCCCGAGTAATCATCGCTCCGGCTATAGATGCGCACGCCATGCGAGAGCCCGCTGAAGTCCTGGAGCGCAATGCCATCGCCCCCAGAAAGCTGGCAATATGAGGCGATATGAACGTTGGAGCCGATGTGTATCTCGCCACCCGCAATGAGGCTTACGTAGGCATCGATGACCACATTATCGCCAATGAAGAGGTTTTCAAGGCGGAAGACGTTGATCTGTCGATGGAGTCGGACGTTCTCGCCTACCGCGCCGATCCCCGCCTCTCGCAGCGCGTCGCTGTGGTAATACTCGGAAGAAAACAGCGGAGTCATCACGAATCGTTCGTCGGGAGCGGAAAGGGCGGGTTCTCGGAGCTTGAGGGGAAGTCGGGGTTTCGATTCTTCGCCCCATAGACGCCTTTGCCAGACAGAAGCACAAGGGGTGTTTTCAGCAGAATATACATATCGAGCCGCAGGCTGCAATGGTCGATGTACCAAAGGTCGAGACGAATGCGCTCGGGCCAGCTGAGCGCATTGCGTCCGTGGATTTGCGCCCAGCCGGTAAGGCCGGGGCGTACGGCGAGGCGGCGTCGATCCGATGGGCTGTAGGCGGCTATTTGCTCAGGTAGTGTAGGGCGAGGCCCAACCAGGCTCATCTCGCCCCGCAGCACGTTCCAGAGCTGCGGCAGCTCGTCGAGCGCCCAGCGCCGGAGAACCTTGCCGACGCGGGTAGCCTGGCTCAGGGGATTAGCGGCGTCGTGGGGTTCCTGCCGGAGCGTGCGGAGCTTCATCAGCATGAATGGCACGCCATACCGACCGCTGCGGGTTTGTTTAAAGAGCACCGGGCGGCCACTCTCGATCAGGATGAAGAGCGCAGCGAGCAGCAGCACCGGCAGGCCGAGAATCAGCAAAGCCGATGCTCCCAGGATGTCGCCGAGGCGTTTTGCTCGGCTGTAGAACACGGGGCGCGGCGGGTCGGGCACGATGCCCTCTCAAATGTTAAACGAGATAGACTTGGTGAGGCTGGGCAGCGAGGGCAGGGCGGTTTGTATGGCGTCTGCCACGTAGGCCACGGCATCCTCGGACAGGCTCGTATAGAAGGGGAGGGCCAGCGTCCGCGTCGAGACGGCTTCGCAGATGGGGAAATCGCCTGGTTTGAAACCGAACCGTTGCCGGTAATAGGGTTGCAGGTGGATGCTCGGGAAGTACGGGGCACAGCCAATGCCTTGGTTCCGAAGGTGGGCCATCAACGCATCGCGGGCTTCCGGCGCATAGTGGTTCTCCAGGCGAATCACATAGACGAACCAGCTTCGGGTGGCCCCCGATGGCGTAACTGGGCGGACGACATCTTGCTGGAGAGGAGCCAGCGCCTCGTGATACCACGAAGCCACCTGGGCGCGTTGTTCGAGCAGGGTAGGGAGGCGTTCGAGTTGCGCACACCCCAGCGCTGCCGACAACTCGCTCAGACGATAGTTATAGCCCAGATGGATATGCTCCATCCGGTTGTCGGTAGCGCGGCCCTGGTTGCGCAGCGAGCGGCAAAGCGTGGCTAGCTCATCGGAGTTTGTGGTAATACACCCGCCCTCAGCGGTTGTGATTTGCTTGTTGGGGTAGAAGCCAAAGGCCGCGGCATTGCCCCAACTGCCGATGCGCTGCCCTGCAACGTCGGCCCCGAGGGCATGGCAGGCATCATCGATCAGCGCGAGATGGCGAGACCGGGCAAGCTCGGTCAGGGTCAGCCAATCGGCGGGCAGGCCAAAGACATCAACAGCCAACAGCGCGCGCGTGGCCGGGGTAAGCGCCGCTTCGGCGCGTTCGGGATCCAGATTATAGGTCGTCGGCGAGATGTCTACAAAGCGCGGGCGTGCCCCCTGATAAAGCAGGACGTTTGAGGAAGCAACAAAGCTATACGGCGTGGTAACGACCTCATCGCCCTCGTGCAGGCCGAGGGCTGCTACAATAAGATGAAGGGCTGCGGTCCCGCTGCTTACGGCAATGGCATGGCGGGTGTCGCAACAGGCAGCCATGCTGGCCTCAAAGGCATCCAAGCGCGGACCCATCGCCAGGCGGTCTGAGTTGAGCACATCGTCGATATAGCGTCTCTCCAGATCGCCGATGTTGGGTTTAGAGAGGGGCAGGCTGCGCAAAACACAACGGGTTCATTTTTAAGAAGCAAGCACGCTCAAGATACGGCGTCTCGTAAAATAAAAGCGCGGAACGCTTGGGCCGGATGACAATGTAGCGCAAGCGCTTGTATAAAAGGAACGCAGCAGATCCTGATTTTCGATGAAGTGATGCGGGCCCCAACGGGCGTCTCTTTTACAATTTTCTTAATTTTTCGAGGATGCCCAAGGACATGGTGTAAATAGCAGAACGGACTTCTATATTATAAAAGCGTATGTTACGCCGATACGAGCCGGGGAGGGGCGCGGCGGTACGCACAGGCCGAAGCGGACCCCGGTGCAGGCTTTGTCGTGTAAGGAGCGGGCCACCACGCATTGCGTATAGAGGGCAAGTAATGGGTATGAGAGACGGGTTGGCAGTGCTCAAGGCCCGTCCCGGCGGTGGCTTCCGGGAGATTTTCTTATTAGCCGATCATAACGTCAATGGCTGACCGCAAGACGTATCCGGAACCCCTTACCAACGGCACACAGCAAAATGGGACGGGGCGTCTCTATTATCCATCCCAGAACGACGCCGAAAGCGACGAAATCTCATTGCATGAGATTCTGGAGGTGTTGTTCAAAAATAAATGGATCATCCTGGTCTCCTTTGTGGTGGTGTTAGCCGGGGTGGCCATCTATACCCTACGGCAGGCTCCCGAGTATGAGGCCAAAAGCACCGTCTACGTCAATACTCAGCAGTCGAATACGCAGCTTAGCGAGTTGCTGGGGCTAGAAACCCTGGTCAATCGCAACGTGGCTAACGAGATCGAGATCGTCAAGTCTCGGAAGCTGGCTATGCGTGTGGCCGAACATTTGATCGACATCGAGCGCTTGCCCGGTACTGATCAGGTGTTGAGCATGTTGGATTTGGACAGCGAGGCTACAGAAGGCTACAAGCTCGACGTCGCTCAGCACCTCCAGAACAGCATTCGGGTGCAGCCGATCTCGCGGGGCGTAGATATTATCGAACTCATCGCTACAAGCACGATCCCTGATGAAGCCGCCCTCATCTCGACGCTTTGGGCCGAGGCGTACGTTGAGTACAACCTAAATACGAGTCGCGAGCGTATGACGGCCTCGCGTGAGTATTTGGACGACTTTACCGAGCAGTTCAACATCCAACTGCAACAGACCGAGAACGAATTAACATCCTTTTTCAACCGAGAGCGCCTCGTTGCTCCGGATGCCGAAGCGCAGCAACTCATTGAGCAAGTTTCTTTGTTGCAGCGGCAGCAGTATGAAGTACACCTTGAACTCGGCGCGGCTCAAACAGAAATCCGCATTCTCGAAGCCGAGATTGAAGGGGTCATGCCAGGGTTGATTAACCAAATCTCGTCGGGCGACAATCTGATCATTGAGAACATGTTGAAGGAAGTCGCCATACTTGAGGTAGAGGTCGCGAAAAAGTATGCGCGGACGCCTCGGCTGAAAGATGATCCTTCTGAAGATCCGAAGCTCGTTCAGGATTTGCGGGAGCTTAAGGCATTGCGTGAGCGGCTCAACGAGCGCTCGCAAAACCTGGTTGAAAACAGTACGGGCAGCGTGGCAGGAGTCGGTACGGTGGGGGCCGGGAGCGGCCTCAGCACCCTAAGCCTGCACCGTCGGCAACTGATGGAGAAACAGATAGAGGCCCGTACCGCCGAAGCTCGGTTGACGCTTATCCAAGATCAAATTCAGCAGGCCGAGGCCCAACTCGGCGATATTCCTCGCAAAGAGGTTATCCTCCAACGGCTGCAACGCAACCGCGAGACCACCGAGAGCCTTTACGTCACCCTCATCGAGAAGCTGCAGGAGGCCGAGATCGCCGAACAGTCGGAGTTGGGCTATGTACAAGTTATCGACGAAGCCATTGTGCCGTATGAGCCGGTTCGGCCTCGGGTGCGGTTCAACCTCTTGCTCGGCTTTGTGTTTGGCCTGACCCTCGGCATCGGCCTCGCTTTTATTCGTAATGCAGTGGACAATAAGGTGCGTAAGCCCG
>WUAR02214438.1:0-16741 GCA_015164055.2 Chrysaora achlyos
AAATGCTTAGTTTAGTGGCTATAAAAGTGGCTATATCAGCTGTTACCTCTATTTCAAGAATGTTGCTTGGAGCTAGATCAGTTCAAAGATGCAATTTTTTGCGTACGCAGATAACTTTCACGACTAAAAACAGGTGTACCAAATTTTTTCAAAAGATTTTGGGGGTCTAAAATTGAAGGGCAAAATTTTGAACAAGAATTTGTTCATGTGACTGCAGTTATGGTCCTTCAGTATCTAATTTGGAGTAGCTTTTTCACAGGGATGGGGATGTCGAATTATTTTTAATATATTTATGGGGCTATGAATTTTTTAGAGAAAGTGCTTGGAGTGTAACATTTCATAACACTTCAACGCCCAGAAGAAATTCTAACCGGCCCTGGTCCCCAGAGCTATAAATGACTGACCTACCAATATAAAATTCATTTATATATCTTTATTACATCTTTATTACTCTTTACAACTTTCTATTTCAAACAGTTCATTTTCATACATTTATCGGCTTTACGTAGACGTATTACCATCTGAGTTTTAGCTCCTCCGCATCCTTCTAAAGAATTTATATCCTACGCTGGTGCCAGTTGAAAAAGGCTTTTGCATTGGGTTATTGGGTAGGATTAAGGTGGTAGCGCTCCTAGAATTCTAGTTATAAGTCTATGCATCGTACTTTTCTCATATATTGGGCAATAGACAAATTTCTCCACAATATCACAACATAAGACCCTCCTTTAGTTCATTTGCATTTATTTTACCAGCCCCTCGAATAAAATCCTCTCTAAACCCGTCGAACATTTAAATCTTCCTGCCTGATAAGCTTTGGAAGATTTTAATCAGTGCGACATAAAAACTTCTTTCATAAAAACTTCATTCGTAAATTTATTTAGCTATTTCCGTCATACTTGTTGCATTATTTCACCTTCATTATTCAATATTATTGCTGATTTTTGGGTTAAATTTATATGTGTGTTGGTTTTATTGGCTAGATTTGTAAGACAGTAGCTTTGTAGCTGGTGCAATAGAATTCTACACATCTTAATTAATTAATTATTGTCGTTAATATTGACTATTTATGTATTCAATTATTTTTTCATTGGATAATCTTTCGATTTATGTAAAAAAGGCTGTTTTTCTTGTTTAATCTTTGTTCGCATTTTCAGTTATAAGGGAGTTTAACCCTGAGTGTCTTTTCGAGATGGATAGTGTCCTTTTCGTGACAGAAAGTATATTTTTCATGATGAAAGGTTTGTACTTCATTCACTAATTAGTTTGTTTACAATTTTGAATAGCCAATGAAGGTGATGGAAAGTAACGTTTCATTGAGTTGGAATCGGAACGAATTGCATGTTGTTTGAAATCGAGGCTGTCCCATGGAATCGAGGATAAAGGGGCGGGAAATAAATCTTGCGTTCGCCAAAAAATAAAAACTGGAATTCCTTTTAATTCCGAAAGAAATGGGCAAAAAACGTGCCGCTGGACTTTCAGATGATCAACCACAACAAAAAACAAGGAAGGATAATTCTAGTGAAGAATACAAGCCTGTCCGAAGTAGTAGCAGGCTAAAGGCCTTCACAAAACAAGCAAGCGAAACTGGCCTACAGCAAGGGAAGAGTGGGTTAGATTCTAAGGAACTTCTAGCGAACAAATCTAAAGATGAGAAACAAAAGAAGGAAAGCACAAAACGATCAAATAGGAGAAATGCAAAATCACAGGGAGAACTGAAAGGCAATACAGATATTGACGCAGGAGGAAAAGATTCCGAGAAAGGGACCAAATCTGTAGATGTAACACAAGCTGATATCGAAGCTTCCCATGTGAAGAATGTTGGTGCACATGTCTCGGTTTCCGGTGGACTTCATCATGCTGTATCAAATGCATTAGATATAGGTGCAAGAGCCTTTGGATTATTCCTAAGAAATCAGAGGCAATGGAATTCAAAACCGTTAGATGATGGCCAAGCGGAGTTATTCAAAAATGCGTGCAAGGATGCTGGTTTCTCACCCGATGTAATACTGCCGCATGGAATCTATCTTATGAACTGTGCATCACCTAATGAGGAAACATTAGCGAAAAGCAGGGCAGCACTGATTGATGAGTTGAAGCGGTGCGAAAAACTTGGCCTAACCCTGTACAATTTTCATCCTGGATCGACTTGTGGGGAAATATCAGCAGAAGAAGGGATCACAAAAATTGCAGCCAGCATTAATGATGCCCACAAAGAGACAAAATATGTGATTACATTGATTGAGAATATGTGTTGCCAAGGGCATACTGTAAGTGTAACTGGGGAGGATGTGTTCCCTGGACCATCAGTTATCACCAGCATCGATTTTTCTGTTTAAATCCGAAGAGAAATTTTTTTGGGGGGGGGGGGGGCTGGGAGGTTAGCCAGACAATTGAAGGGCATTCCCTTACTGTCAATAGTGTATTCCTTATTCATGAAAGGGCGTTCTCCAGCACTTAACGGAGCATGGCTAGAATAATTTCCGGGTGCTGTGTTGGCAGCTACTGATGTATTTCTCAGTACTTATGCCTGTTGTGCTGAAGGTCTGGCAAATCCAACACAAGGGGTTCAAAAATTTGGCTCCCAGTTGCTTAGATGACCACTTAAAATGTTGGTTTCACTGAAACGAAAATGGGACATTAGAAAACCGTTAGGGACATTAGAATCAAAAATCATCCCAGGGGTAGCTTACTTTGATCCCATATTTCCATTTGGTACATTGGAACATATATTTGTTCAAAGAGTCGAAAAACGTTATTGAAAAGTCCTTTGAATATCTTTAGTAGCAAGGCCCTTTCTTACTTCCAAAAACGTTTTACACCCTCAATATTTTAATAGACAACAACATGATAACCACACAAGCTTACGATGTAAATTGTTTTAATAGATTGGAGGTAAATTTGAAGAGCTGAAAGCAATCATTGACCAAGTGCAAGACAAGAGCAGAATTGGGGTTTGCTTTGACACCTGCCATGCATACGCAGCAGGATATGACATATCAACGAAAGAAGCTTTCAATCACACAATGGATTTATTCAATGAGGTTATTGGCCTGAAATATCTAAGAGCAGTTCATTTGAATGACTCCAAAGGTGACTGTGAATGCCATCTTGATAGGCATGAAAACATTGGACATGGCAAAATTGGTTTGAGGGGCTTCAAGGCGTTGATGAATGATGCTAGGTTTAACAGTATACCTATGATTCTAGAGACACCAGAGACGGATTATGATAAAGAAATTCAAAAGCTTTACTCAATGGTTGAAAAGAAATGAAAACAACACAAATATCAAAAGAAGCAACTTGCTGCTTCAAATTACTGTAAAGACCATTTTCCTGCAATCAAAGCTGTCAGCTGCCTTCCACAATGACAAGTACTTTTTCCTTAGATAACAATGTTTCACGGCTTCAAGAAGTTGCAAAGTATTTGAAATGTTTTAAACACAGTTTTTCAGAAAAAAGAATCCCAATGATTTAGTTTATGTTTAAAATTGAGATTCTTAATTAAACCTATAAAATTGATCTCATATCTTGTGTGCATTCTTAACTAGGGTGAGGAAATAATTGTTTGCACACATTTTTGTTTTGTACAACACAGCAGTTTAGACACAATTTACTATAAGTTAATTTTTGTTTCAGGAATATGATATCTTTCAAAACTTTTTCCTAAGATTAAACAACGAATTTAACATAACTAATATTGAGGACAAATTCACAGTCTCTAAAACAAGGTAAAAAACGAAACAGTAGGACAAACACGAATATACTTATCATCATTCACTGTTTAATAAAAGCCAGTTGAAATCGAAAAATTTAATCCTTGAGTGACAAAACTGGATATTTTTGAGCCAATTAATATTTTGAGGAGTTTGCATGTATCCGAACTGTATTCTTAGTAAAGAGCAGATAACTTTGATAGCTAAATATTCTCATACTTAGCAATGTAAAGGAAAAAGATATGAAGTAATAAGTGATAATTTCAGTATCAAAATATTGACTAAAATAGTCTATGCCATCAACAAAATGTCACGGTCAATGGTATTTTAAACTAATTTTATGCCACAGTCTGTTATATATTCAGGTCCCTAGTTTTGATGTCATCACTACTTCAGCACAACTCAAGAATGAAAAATGGATTACATATAATGCACCAATTAAACTTCCCTTTTCAATGCCCCATTTGAATTAGCACCTCCTAAAACTTGAAATACAGTATTGAGGCTCTGAATGGCACATGCTCATCGTTCAATACATGCAAACTCCCTAAAACATTTAATGCCATTTTCAATGGTAAATTGATGAGTTAGGCTAGTTCTGAGAATGGTAAAAAATGTCAAGCTCAAATAAAAATCACATTCAACAAACATCACTATTTTGAAAGAGACTTGATATTTTTACAGGTTATTTGAAAAGAACCATATAAAATTTCATCCTAAGAACTTTTGTACCACTTGTACAAATTCCATCCAAAATAGCTAACAACCAGGACAGCAATAAAATTGTGCAGTCTTTTTCTATATCTATCATCTCTTTGTTTCAACACAACCACAGATGAGGAAGTAAGACTATCTATATGAAGACTTTCCAGTGTTCTCATGTCATTCACAACTTGATATTTGCAACATGGGTCGTACTGCCAGGAGGCTGTGTAAAGTGTAACGCTTGACAAGCTCATAATCCCTAGAGGAACATAGATATAGTTTCTATACCTTAAAGGTAAACTGAGTCCAGTTGATAAACACCCTAGGCCAGCAAGAACAGTTGCTTTGTGAAGGAAATTTCCCATTTGAATCCATTTTGTTGTCTCGTCTCCTATTCTACCAGGCTCAATAACTATAAAAGGGACTTGATCTTCTAAAGCATCTTCGAGCTGTTCTTCTAGATATTCGTCTTGTTCATCAGGGCCAAAAACTTCTCTAATTATGGTATATTCAGGAACTGGACTCCAATCTCTAGAAAGAACAGCTAAAATGTCAAACTTGAAGAGGTTGCATACATGCATACTATCAACTTGCTTTCAGGTGATAATATTGGAAATTTATAACAGCTCGATCGATGAATTAAACAATTATATTCCATTATCCTAGCTGACTTTTGTGAAGGCCTAAGTCATATATAATCTTAGGCCAAGGCTATTGAGTGACCATTTCTACTATAATTGCAACTTTAGCGAGGCTGGTGTGGGCATGAAGATATTAATTTCAATCATTTAGGCTTAAGTTTATGGAATAATCAAAAAAAGAAGATGAAATGTGGAAGCAAGATGTAATATCGACTCACCCGTCTTCTGCCTCTCCAATTAGGCCTTCGTCTTCAGCCATTTTGTCAGTTTGGTTTGCATGATTGTGTTAAATTCCCATCATGCAACGCTCGATAAATTTATTCAAAATTGATAGATCACCATCCAAACAAACAACGTACTGTATTTTGTGCGCGCTTTATGCGCGCTTATGGGTTTGTATCAAATTTGAATCACTCCACAAAGTTTATAACATACATGATACATTTATAACAACGTACTGCATTTTGTGCGCGCTTTATGCGCGCTTATGCGTTTGTATCACATCTGAATCACTCCACAAAGTTTATAACATACATGTACATTTATAACAACGTATTGTAATTTGTGCGCGCTTTATGCGCGCTTATGCGTTTGTATCACATCTGAATCACTCCACAAACTTCATAACATGCATGATATATTTATAACAAGGTATCATAGACATTTAATAAAATCTTTTTCCAAAGAAAAGGAGATACTGATGGCAAATGGAAGAAATTCTGTACTTGCTTAATATCCATATTCCAGAAGTAATACATTAACAATATGAGTAATTGAATAATACAACATGAATGACTATCTTACAATGACTGCTTAACAACAGAGAAAACAGGGATTTACTTTCATAAATTCCTTCCTCATCCTAATCTCTTTAATAAGTAATTACAAACACTGAACATAACACTATGGGCCACAACAACCCCTACAGGAGTTGATCAAAGCATCTTGGCTTTTTGTCTAACAAACAATTATATATACATCCATACTTGGTATTTATTAATGATTTGTGCATGAAAAACTATTTCACAAAAAGTTGAAGTGCAGAACATATAAATTAGATAACGAGCAAGACATGGCAGAGAAAAAAACGGAAGTAAAAAAAAGATAGTAAGAAAATCCCACTTTTGTATCTGGTGTTAGTTTGTACGATTCTCCTCCAATTTCAGGTATGTAGAAACCAAATGGAAATATTAATGCTGACAGGCAAAGTAGCATTGCTAGAAGGAAAAAATGTTGCATGGCTTTAAGTTTTGAAAAGGTTATACTGTAAACTGAAAAGGCTAGGCTACAACAGCTCTCTGTTGAAAAAATTAGGAATAATGTATCTGTTCAGTCCCTCTAGAATGGCAGTTTTGGGGTAGACATGGCGATGGTTAATTTTCTTTCAGATGAGTGCACTCTGGCGGTAGGAAGGATTTTCAATAAATCAATGAAGGAAAGGAAAATTGATGAAGGAAAAGGTGACGAAAGACAAATAAAAAATAAAAGGAAGATAAAAGAAACAAAAGATGAGGAAAAGGACAGGAGAAAAAATTAGAAAGGAAGGCATGGATAAAATAAGAAGATATGGAAAATGTAGAACATAGGAAGGGAAGACAGCTGAATGATGTAAAAGCCAGACATAAAACCCAAACACTACAGATCTACAATCCTCGCCAAAACCTCTTGAGACAAGGCCCAAAAAGAGGCCGAATCAGTAGTAATATATTTCAAAAAATTCCTAAAAATTGTTCCCCCCCCCTCCCCCCTGTTCAATGTTGAGGTGATTTGTTGCCAGAGCAAGGGAGAACATAAATACGCTAGAATCAGTTTAGACAACATTGAAATGGGGGGAGGGGGAGGCTGATAAGGAAAAAAATTTTTCTAGACAGATTTGTCTCAACAGTTTTGGCGAGGATTGTAGCTAACCTTGAGAAAAAGGTAGAAATGTAAAAAACGTTTTTAGGTACAGTAAACGTTTTCAGATTTTGGGAATTGGTGCTGACAGGCCAATGACTTGTGTCCCACTGACCAAAACCATTAAGATCATAACATTTTACCATTGTTTATCATGAGCAAGCTTACCTCCAGCAAAGGCAACCCATCTTGACCCATTCAAAAGACTTTGCTTCCAGATGGAAAGGAAGATCAAAGCAAGTGCAAGACTCAGAAGGATTATTCCAATTATAATGCAAACCAAAGTTAATGCCCATTCTACTGGAAGCTGAGGCTTGCTGCAAACTTCTGATTGTCCCCTGAACGTGATACACATCTTTGTTAACCCAAGTTTGGTTGTTCCTGCAATTTAAAATGTAAATATATAATGCATTTGGCCAAGTGTGTAAACACTTCTCTTTTGAAAAAAAGATATAGACAATTTAGTATGTCTGGAAAAGCAATTTTTTCTGTGGCTCAGAATTGTATCAATGCAGCAATTTATTAGACCATCCTTTATTCCTTTCTAAGTTATTTAATCTAAGAATTAAGAATATGAGTGTTTAACCATCATTTCACATATTATGAATTTATACATATTATGAGTTTTAAGACATTTGAATTTTCTGGTAACTATAATAAAGACATATACGTTCTGCATGATTAAGTCTTCATAACAAGGCCTTTTTTAGGCCACTAACAACAAGTCCTTAGTCATACTACACAGTTAATTTACCAGAAAACTCAGTTACAATCCAGTTTGGAGTGAGCAATGCAGCAATTGCTAGTGCATCTGCTAGCATGAACAGAACTGCAGTAGCTATGGTCAAATGCTCCATTTTGCTCTTCAATTACTTGTGTTTGTGGACTTCCACTACTCACAATAAAACATGGCGTCTGTGTTTTTAGTGCAGCGAACCGTGGTTTTGGTGATAGAGACTGGAACGAGCGCCTTTCAACAACACGGTAAACAGGGACGGAGTGAGGTAGTTGCAACAATATTTAAATTTCACAAAAAAAAACATGACTAAGTAAGGTGAAATAATTTACATTGCAACGTTGCGAGCGAAATTCTTCGTTAAGCATTTATAATTAAATCTCCAATAACATTAAATCTACAATCACAGGAAAAAATAGCTGGCAGATTGTATTCTTTCGTAAATTTCTGTAGGAGGTTCCTTGAAACAATTATTTTTCACTGATCAAAGTTGTCCCTTTGAATTCTTCTTCGTTGTTGCTATTTTGTTCCTCTGCTGTTGTATTTCTTGGCATTGGACTACTACTTTTCTTACACCTCCATCTTTTTATTGTTTTACAAGTTAGGCATGTGACAACAACATGTTTTTCACGCTTTCCTACGAAATAAAAACAGTTGAAAAATAATTATTTTTGATTAGCAAAGGAGTTGTCCTAAGAACTATATCAAATTGTATAGGTTTCCGTGCTGAGCACAGGGGGACCACTGAATAGCCCAACGCTAATCTAAGCAGTGCGACCCCAGTCCTTCTTCTCGATGTGAGCACACCTCGTGATTCCTTTTGCCGTTTGCCTGGAATTACAAAGCCCTGGCAACTCTCCTCGCTCTTTCATGGCGAGTTTGACCTGGATGGGAATTGAATCTACAACTGTGGATTAACAGTCCAACTCGCTCACCACTTGGCCATTCCTGCCTAAACTTGACAAATTTTGTCGGAACTTGGGAAATAGTTGAAACTGAAACGCTCTTAAGGCCCTTGTGCAACGTTAACGCTTTGCGGTCACTGCATGAACAGCTGACAGAGGATGACATCCATTGGTTAATAAAAATCAAAATAAATAAATTCGTTAATTCAAATAATCTTTCTGATCTAATTAGATATAAGAATTAATAGCTCATCAAGAAATTTTTCACAAAAGAATAAAGATTATCCCTGTGGGTATACAGGGGAACAAGGGCAAGGGAGTCTGGAGAAAACGGTGGGGGCAGCACAATAGTTTTCAGGATAAAACTATAGAAAAATTTCGGAATTCATCTCTGCCCCCGTGGTCCCTGCAAGGTTTCGTGGACAAGTCGAAGCACAATTTTTAGAAAAGCGCTGTGAATCTCTGCAAAAATGGAAATATGATAATAGTGTGTTATTACCTTTAATGCGAAATTTTGCAGTGACACCAGGAACTAATAGAATGTGACAGCATTTGCACAATGTTCTTTTTACTGCTGGGTCACTGGATAGATAGAAAATAGAATAAATATACAAATTTTACAATCGATGCAAAGGAACATATCTATCATGTATTTGATTTCTTGCTACAGTGCTCTCCCTCAACTTTGATTATGACTGATATTATGCACAAGACTGGCCACTGGGGCTGAGAGCAGGTAAGGCTAGATAGAGATAAGGACAACACACAGGAATATTGCAGTGCTGACCCTGGAAAAGTTGGGTTTATTTGGTGGAAAAACAAATACCAAAATTAAACATTATATCAAGAAGCCATTATATTGATTTTTTCTGATATCTTTTTACCATATTATACTTCAAGTGAAAGATCGTCTGGAAAGGTCAGGTGTTGTTTTTTAATATTACTAGATTTAGGGGATTTCTCCTCAAGGTAGCAAACATTTCGGTTAAACAATGGTTTGCAGCTTATTTTGCACAACACTTTCTAGGTTTTGGCAACCAAAGGTCTAGTCAAAAAGCTGGACACTTTGAAATCTGCAATCTGGCTTTGCAGAATCAATCACTCACATTTTCAAAACAAGTTTCTCAGTCACTGACTTGGCTGTCGAAGTGTAGAAGCGTGATATTTCTATATTGTCTGGGTTTTCAGCAAGCATAAGGTGTGCAGCCTGTAAGAAAATAAACAAAAAATTCAAATTAAACAATTTATGCAACCGTATAGCCTTTGGTTAAGCAGATACCGTAAAAGCTCTATTAAACAATGAGGGAGCTTATCAAATTTTTAAGGTCCAAAGGTTCTTATTAGAGAGGAGGGGGGTTGATTATAGAATACAGGGTTAGACAAACCAGATTATGCTACGCTGTCGTATATATTCTATACTATACTTAAGGGGAAATTTGAAATATTACCATAAAATACATTATGAGCTATCACTAAATTATGGCACTCTTACCCTATGTCTTTCTTGTATAAAAATGGAGGGCTTAATATAGAGGGGGGGGCATATTTAAAATTTCTGCTTAAAAAGAAGGGGCTAAATAGAGAGGGGGCTCAATAGAGCTATCAATAATTACTGTAGGTGTAAAAGATTATACATGGTTACCTAGGATTCTAGCAAGGAAGAACAGAACAGCAACAACATGCTTAAAATTTGATAAATTGTTATTATTACCTGATATAAAAAGTTCACCCTTTCGTAAGCCTCTTTATTAACAATATGAACTTTGTTCTGTTTTTTCTTTGTACCATTCTTTGCCGGTTTATCAGATTTTTCTGCCATCTATTCACGTTTATTTACCACCATCCATTTGTTTTGTTGGAAAGAAGCAGCCATAATGAACAACCCTCGTATTTGTGTTCGGAGCCCTCGTTTTGAAAACATTTGTGAACTTTACACAGAGTAGCTGAATTTTTCTATTTTCTTACTGAACGTGTATCATAATGGCTGGAGAAGATGAAAAGGAAGATGTTGTTATGAAAGAAGAAACAGAGCAACTCGAGGGTAAAGAAGTTGAAGAAATCGTCTATACCTTGGAGAGTATCTTTTTCTTGCCTGTCCCAGTGAATTCGACCCTAAAGCTAGGTTAGGAAGTGGTTTGGGGTTTGTTTAAGTGAGAAATTGGCTGGCCTAACTATACAGACCCACCCGTACAAGATTCAAAAAACCAGCTGGATTCTGTAGATTTTCTCTACCATCAGCAATATTTATTGTATCATTTTAATAAATCTGCAATTAAAAAATTTTTACTTTGAATAATAAGAATATTAATGCAGATGAAATTGGTTACCCTGACGGAAAACCAACCGCTTAGGTAGTGTCTAGTGAACAGAACTAAATTGGTGATAAATAGTTACTTTCGTCATAAAATTCTTCAGTAAGATTTCATGTCTTAAACCAGCATTCATTCCATTTTGGTAGAGAGGGGTGATCCATCCTGCAGAGTATGGTATTTCCATAGCCAATCATGTAAGAAGAGGCCAAGGGGCATACTCTGCAGTCATGGGTGTCATAATTATGATCAAAAGCCTAAAAAAATAATTCCTGGTAAAATAAAGTTTGCATGGCATAGCAGCAAATTCTGCGTAAAACTGTAGGACTTATGGGACATTTTTTTCTGAGAGTTCCAGTCCAGAAAACACTCTTCGTTAGCCTCAAAACAGTAACTTATGTTCCCTTTACCACTCATTCAACATAATTAATTTTCTTTCTCTATACCAAGTTTAACAAGGATTACTTTTCTTGACACATAATTAGTTCTTCCATTGATAAAAGATGCTCAGCAGCGTCATGGTTTGAGACATGGGGATTACCAAAGATACAGGTATGATTTCTATCCACTTCAGCCTGATTGGAAAGTATGGCCTTTTTCAACGAGATCTCGGGTGTGCACAGCAAAAATTTCAAGTGTGCAAGTGTGCACTTAAATTTTTGTCAACTTCAAGTGTGCACATACGTTTTCAACTTTTCCTTCATTGGGTTTTTCTGGATTGTTCAAGAGGACAAAAACAGTAAACGTTGATAAAAAAAAATCCGCTGAATAATATTGAATATATTTGGGTTGCAGGGGGTCGCAGGAGCCAGTTTGTCAGTCTGTGATTTGCCAATTGCCCAACTGTTGCCAATGTTTCCAGACCACGCCCTTTTAATAGTGCCAGTTTGGGCCACGCCCTTATTGAATGTGTGCAATGTTGATATAAGAAAAATATCTTGGGTGTGCACTTGCCCAACTTTCCAGACTAGCACTTCAACACTCCCTGTAGATTTATGTTTAAATTATTTTGATGCCCCCAGGAGGGCCATTATTTGGCCCTGTCTGAGTCTTAAATTGGATACAAAGTCTCTGTCACTCAGAAATTTATAGAAACTATCTAAACACCCTCAGGATTGTTAATTGGTAAGCAAAGCCAAGATTTGTATTACATAGTCATATGTCTCATCATGAGGGCAAATACTTGAATGCAAGATAAGAGTGATTAAGATGTATGGGTATCTTTTGACACAAACTTTATTCACTGTTGCACAAAAAGTCATGGTAGAGTTTCCAGTGATCATCATCATCATCATCATCAGCAATCTCCATCTTGGGGACCTTCTGCAGCACACTGTCACAATTTCTTCTTTTTACACGCCAAAACCATGTCAGTTGACTTTGACATGCCAAAACGATCTCATTACAATTGATATTCACGAAACAGGGTGGAGCACAAGATTAATGTATTTTCACAATTGATGTCTTTAAAAGCAATAAATAAATTGTATCAACCTGTGCTATTTTCTATGTTTTCTATTTTCTATTCAGGCAGTATTGTGCAAGAAGACTGGGGCGCATAAGGCACTCTCTTCACTTTTCACTGGGCTCCAGGCATGGTTACAAAGGGAAAAAGCTTACAAAAGAGATGGTTAACAATGTTAGGTATGCTTTCTATGTGCTTGCGTGTTTTGCAATAGCATTTTGTGCAAATGCAAGTCTCAAGATTGTCAGGACAGAGTAGAAATCGCAATGCACTTGCTAATTGCAATTTCAACTGCTTTATCTCGGGGCGACATTCCTTCAATAATGGCAACACTGAGAGTATTATTTTTAAGGTAGTTTAAGGTAGCAAACTTTTGATTTATTGACTCAAAAAGCTTATATATTCAAACTTTGATAGCTTGTCATGAGTTCATTTTACACAGTTTCTGCTCTTCCAGTAAAAAGTAAATACAAGCACTGATAAACTTCTATTCAACCTTTTTTAAAAGATATCTTCAAATTCCACTCATGAATGCAGAAAGGGTGTGGAGCTATGCAATGGAGCTGAAATTGCTAGCAAACACAGAGCCTAGGAAGCGATTCCACATGACTAGGAAGTTGAAGAAGTCCGTTGCTTATGCTGAGGAATTGCACAATCTTTGTGATTGTGACAAGGTTGATGCAAGAACCAAGCTAGAATCTCAGGTAGATAATATTGCATGGCTACAATCATTTTATTTGTTTTTTTTTATTGAAATCCAAATTTCAATATTTTCTAAGCATTCGGTTTAAAAACCATTCTTCATTTTCAGGCCTATCTTTTCTGGATGACTGCAAATCTGAAATTTGAATTGCAAGATTGGCAATCTGCTATTGATCTATATGGGAAGGCAAGGTGAGTTCTGAGCTAATTAGCAATCATTTTGAGGTGCCAGCAGAAGATTTGTGAACATCGTCTTCATCATAATCAATTTAAAGCCATTTTTCCCCAGTGAATCATATGAGGTCTGACAACAGTTAAATTTGTGCATTTTGATTTGGCAAGAGGCACATTCAAATTTGACCCATGGTTGGCCAACTCATCAAAAATTGATGAAATGGGGCGGGCATGCTTCAAAAGGGTGCCTGTGTTAGGGACTAACCTAGCAAGGATTTAATAACAACAAGTCTTGTATATGTTCATTGTTGTTTTCAGAACTATTTATGAGAAGCTTGCCAGTGCATTTATTGATGATACCAAGGTCCTTTACCTGCAAAGAGCAGAGGAGATCAGTCCCAACATCAGGTATTGTGCTTATAATCTTGGAGAGGACATTGTTGACATCAATGATCTTGTGAACTTGAGGATGAGCGCTGCCGGACAGGACCTGTTGGTTTCCAAAATTGACGTAAGTATTTATTTCTTTAGGTATGTAACCATTCCATCAATGATACACATGTAATGTGCAGCAAGTGCGGGCCTGACAATTTGGGATAGCTACAGCTCTTGTCCTCCAT
The DNA here is from genome assembly GCA_015164055.2 of Chrysaora achlyos. NCBI lineage: Eukaryota > Metazoa > Cnidaria > Scyphozoa > Semaeostomeae > Pelagiidae > Chrysaora > Chrysaora achlyos. The sequence goes on from WUAR02214438.1 coordinate 13,867, forward strand.
GCTCCCACTAGAAGCTTGAACAGGTTGTTGAATCTCCCCATTTGTCTTAGATTACTGAACTTCTCTCAAACCATGCCACTGCTTATCATCTTTTATCAATGGAAGAACAAAGTATGTGTCAAGGAAGGTTATAATTGAATGGAAAAAGTTAATTAATTATGATGGTTGAGTGGTCAACAAACAGAGGTTTAAGGCAAGTAAAATTGCTTGGGGAAACAGAAGTAACCATTTGTGGCTGTCAAAGAGTGTTTTGGAATGAAATTCTTAGAAAATCTTGGGTCTTATAGGTTCTGCAGTTTGCAACAAGGTTTGCTACTACATTGTGGAATACGAAACTTTCTATCATAATGTCCTTTCTGCCATTGACAAGAGGAAGTAATCAATGCACTGCTGCAAAGCTGAAATGCTTTTCTCCAGGCCTGCAAGTCATATGTTCATCTTGTATTTGTTTTATAACAGCCTAAGTTTCATAGCTATCCTCTTCTCTTCTTCTAGGCAGCAATCAGTCAAACAAGAGAGAAATTGGCCTCTAGTGTCGGAGAAGTGACATGGAGGGGAAAAACAGTTCCTGTCAGAAATGAGAAAGCTCGCGTGTTTATTCTCAGGATGCAGAGCAAAGATCAAGAGCTACAACGCAGCATTAGCTTTGATGAGAAATTTGAAGCTTTTGATAATTTTCTAATGGAATGCAAAGAAGCTGTTCAGTCGTTGAAAGAAGACTTGAATGCTGAAATGGTAAGACAACTGTGTTTAAAGATTTTATGAATTGTAATGAAAAGAATAAAACTACAGACAGAAATCACAATTATGTATTTGACCGAGCAGTGTTTTTGTTTGGATTTGACATGAACTTATCTACATGGTTATTATCACAAGGCCATAAATGCTCCCCTTGATTGGCCACGAAAAAATGTAAACAAAAAAATTCAGTTGCGCGACAAATAACTCGCGTGATCAGAGTGGGGCGCGCGAAGCAGAATTATTTGTAAAAAAAGTTTTTTATTGAAATACTGAACTCAATACAAATTTGCTTTTATTTTTTGATTAGCAAGCCGTAGCCAAAAAGATTATGTTAAATACGAAATGAAGCCAATCTGCTGAATATGACTTGGTTTAAAAGGAATTAAATTGTTTTCACTTTAATTACTCAATTTGGGATGATAACGGGATTTAAGACTTACAAAACAATCGACTCATATTCCACGTTGTCGACTCATATTCAACTTTGGCTTTAAAAAAGCCAATTTCCTCGATTTCGTAAATATCACTGTCTGTCTTCGTTCTGACTTGACGCGCGATGAATCGCTTGCAAATAAAACCCCGGACGCGTGCCTGCACGCTATCGCGCGCCCCCCACTGAAAGCGCTGAAATTGGTGAATGAAATACTAAATTTGCCTAAATCTTCTGACAGTATACTTTTAACTTTGAACTTTTTACAGTTATTAGACACAAGGCTGTTTAATCATTAATATGTTATTGTTTTTATTAGTCTCTTTTATTGCATTAACAGGGTCCTAAAGGCCAGAAGAATGAGTCAGTTATCTCTAGCATGAAATTCATTCAAACATACTTATCCTTCCTAAGACATTCACTGACAATTGAAAGAAATTTGGTCATGATAGAATCACTGAAGAGCCGATTACCTGGATTAATGGGAAATGAAGTTAGAGCTGGTAAGGGAAAAGCAACGAAGCCAGAGGATCTTATGAAGATGTATGACATTACCATACAGAGTTTAGTTGAGATTAGCCAGCTACCTGGTATAGAAGAAGATGAACCACTTACAGCTGAAGTCCAGGCAAAGATTACTGGGTACAAGGCATTTAGGTATGGAATTTTACGCATTTTCAGTGATTTGAAAGATTTACTTGAATGTAGCCAGCATGCAGCCCTCTTATAATGCAAAGAGTGGAATCTGCCCAATAATACACATAGGTTTCCATGAGCCTCCCTTCATGTAGTCTCTTGATTTATTGATAATTGTTTTCATTCCCGTTTGATATTTAATGTTTCATTACTGCCTGCATCTACTCTTGCTATTTGAAGAGTGTATAAAGATATGTCGTAATTGATAGTATAGGAAGGGCCAGATTTGAAGATTATCCTTAGGCTATTTGCTTTCTTTCTGTCTCTCTATCTGTTTTCTGTGTGTGTTTCATATCTGCTTTCTCCCCATATTTCCCATTTTCTTTCTCCACGTGTTTCCTATCTGCTTTCTGTCTGTGTTCCCTATCTGTTTTCGCTGTCTTTTTCCTATCTGATTTCTTTTTATTACTATCCGCCCGTGTTCCCTTTCTGCTTTCTTTCCGTTTCACCTATCTGCTTTCTGTCTGTGTTTCCTATCTGCTTTCCAGTTGTCTCCCCTATCTGCTTTCTTTCCGTCTCACCTTTCTGCTTTCTGTCTGTGTTTCCTATCTGCTTTCCGGTTGTCTCCCCTATCTGCTTTCTTTCCGTCTCACCTATCTGCTTTCTGTCTGTGTTTCCTATCAGCTTTCTGCCTGACTCCCTTATCTGATTTCTTTTTGTCCCCCCTATTTGCTTTCTTTTTGTCTCCCCTATTTGCTTTATTCTGGTGTTCCCTAACTGCTTTCTCCCTGTGTTCCCTATCTTTTTCCGCTCTTAGTTCCCTGCAGCAGACCTTACAGTGTGTATAGCAGCAACATTTATGTTCCAGTAAATCAGTGTTTGTTGTGTTACATGATAAAACAATCGATAGCAGTCATTCCTATATGATCGTAATTTATTTATGATTTCGTCACTTTTTAGGTGCTTCTACATTGCACAATCATATCACAGCGGAAAGAAATTGACAGAAGCCATCGCCTTGTATGAAAAAGTGACAACCTACGTCAGCACAGCTTTGCAAATGTCTGC
>WUAR02215548.1:0-16727 GCA_015164055.2 Chrysaora achlyos
AAGCTTACAGCCAAGCCTTCGACAGGCTACTACGGGATCTGAGGGCGTCTTGAGGTAGAGGTTATATTTCTAGGAGTTTTGTGTCTATAGGGGAAAAGGTGTCCATGATCTGACCAATGCGATGGCAAACAAGAAGCATCTGGCTATACTTAAGCAAGGGATGAAAGTGTGGAATAAATGGCGGGGGGAGCATCTTCGTGTGCGACCTGATTTAGAGGATGCGAATCTCAACGGTGTGGACCTCATCCGTGCCCATCTCGATGGTGCGAAGCTCAATGGCGCGGACCTCAATGGTGCAAAGCTCAGGGGTGCGGACCTCAGTAGTGCAGACCTCATCGGTGCGAATCTCGATGGTGCAACGCTCAGTGGCGCGGACTTCAGTGGTGCAAAACTCAGTGGCGCGGACCTTAGTGGTGTGAACTTCAGCGGTGCAGACCTTATTGGCGCGGACCTCTACACTGCGATCTTTGGCAGTACTGTTTTCTTCGACACCAACCTCTCCGATGCAACCGGCCTCGACACCTGCCAACACCGTGGCCCATCGACCATCGACCACCGCACCCTTGCTAAATCCGGAGGCCTCCCCCAAGCCTTCCTCCAAGGCTGCGGCTTACCCGACTGGCTCATCGAAGCCTACAAACTCACCCAGGAAGAACTGACTGATCACCGATATCACCTACCGCATCTACGAACTTCGCGCCCAAGGCTCCCTCCAGTTCCATTCCTGCTTCATCAGCTACTCCAGCAAGAACGAAGACTTCGCCCGGCGGCTCCACGACTCTTTGCAAGACAGCGGGGTTAGATGCTGGTTCGCCCCCGAAGACCTCAAAATAGGAGACCGGATTCGCCACGCCATCGACGATGCCATTCGCCTACACGACAAGCTACTCCTGATACTATCCCAGGAAGCTATCGACAGCGGCTGGGTCCAGTACGAAGCCGATCGGGCCTTGTCTCGTGAGCTAGCCGACAAGCGGACGATCCTCTTTCCCGTCCGGGTAGACGATGCAGTATTCGGCGTAGACGAGGGGTGGGCCCTACACATCAAAGAAGACCGCCACATCGGAGACTTCTGCTCATGGAACAATGAAGAAGCTTACAGCCAAGCCTTCGACAGGCTACTACGGGATCTGAGGGCGTCTTGAGGGAGGTTTATTGCAAGGAGGGGTTATCAGTCTTTTCAGTGATGGTTTCTAGTAAATTTCTGATGAGCCTTTCAACATCATGGTTGTAGCTGTCATGGCTTTCTGTACTAAGTTTAATTGCCTGAATTTTGCGTAGGTGCTTCAAATCCGAAGGCAAATCGTTCTCAGTCGGCAAATCAGCGTCGTTTACCAGAACCGGAATAACAGTAATGTTCTTCTTGAATGCGCTGACAATCTCAAAGCGGACGTAATCGCTAGACTCATGAAGAGGCTTGCCTCCCCAATCTTTGCCAATAATCGCGAGGAGAACTCGCGTATTGGACAGAGCCTCTCTGATCTTTTCCTCCCAAAGGTCACCAGCCTTCAATGTTGCCTTATCACAAAAGACATATTTTTCCCCAAATGTAGCTATAAGACGGTCATACAACCGAGACGTTTGACCTAAAGTATCCTCACGGCGATAGGACAAGAATAGAACAGTATTCATTTCGTATTTGGGCTGATAGTTTAGGGAGTTTTACGCATAACTACTGAGTATACCGACTGTATGCTAAATAATACGCATTAGTCGCCTCATCTATCCCTCAAGCCCTTTCCTCTTCTCCTCAATCTCCAACTGCTTCAATTCTAAATCTAGCTTGTGAATCTTCTTTCTCTCGATGTGCTTGTGATAGCCCCAATAGAGCCCCATCAAACCTGCCGCGATAGCAACGACAGCAGCGATGGTGCCGAGCAGCGTATCGATGAACACCCAGGCCGCCCATCCGGTGACACTCAGTACGTTTGCTATGATCGATCTATAGGGCATGTACTACACCGCCTGAGCGTCTTTAAATTCGCCCTGCCGCCCCTGCGTGTCCCGTGCCTCAGACTGCTGCACGTACTGATACGCCGCTATAGCTACCACCTCATAGATGGTGGTGGCCGAAGGGCTCTGGCGCTTTTGCTTTCATAACCCTCAAGCGGTTGCAGTCTGCGCCGGAAGCCCGTCAAACTGCCCCCTACACGACTTGGTGTAAAACTCATTGGGCGCGCTACTACCCACGTTCTCCCAGACGACGCTGCCTTCGTAGGTGTCGTAGGGGGCGGGTTCGATGAAGCGCGTTGGCGTCTTGGTGTTGGTGCGCCGGTCCGTCATCACCTTGTCGAAGGCGGGGTCCTTGGTGGCCGCTGAGACATGCCCCGAGACCTCGATCAAATGCCGGGCACCCTGGGCATAGTCCGCCCCCGCAGCGGCGGTGGTGGATTTGTTAACGGCCTGGTCGACGCCGCCCTCGATGGTGTAGACGCTCTGGATTTCGCTGGCAAAGGGCGTCCACGTGGAGGAGCCCACGTCAACGCTCGCCAGAACCAGCCGTCCATGAAGTTCTCCAGCCATGATTATTCAGGTTTAGGGTTACCAGGGCGGCGGCACAGGGGAAGGCGGAGCCTTCGTGAGCCGTCCGGGGCCGGAGCCTCCCCGCAAAGAAACGCCGCGTACTCAGGCGCTACCTTGAGCGTAGCAATCGCGGTCGAGGCCCTCCGCTGTATGCCTTCGCTGTCCTGATAGGACTCGCCCTCGAAATACACATAGCGGAGCATCTCGATGTCGTGAGGACCGCCCCGGCGCTGCGTCGCCTTGATCGTGAGGTCCGGGTTTGGAATGAAACGGTGCAAGGCAACGACCTCGACCGCTTCGGTTTTCTTGCTGGTCTGATTCGCCATGATGATTATCGTTTAAGCCAGTTCTTGCCGGATGCGCCGAAGAATGCGGGGCACACCCCTGCTTCTATCGAGCGCACGGGCCAAGGCCCTTGAGCCCTTCATGCCAGGATGCCGCACCGACCTGGCGAATACCACGCGCCCGCCGACAGTAAACCGCAGCACCCCCAGCGGCGACCTCGGCACGATGATGTGCGCCCGTGATCCGCGCTCTTCGACGGCGGCATGGGCTTCGTCCGAGTACACCCGGTACCCGCGATTACGCCCCGTCTTCGGTCCCACACGCTGGATGCGGCGGCTCCGAAAGAGCCTACCCGACCGGCGGCGCATACCTCGGCCCCAAGCCCGCTTAACCGCCCTGGCCTCGCCGAGGAGCCCTTCGTCGGTCGCTACCATCACACCCCGGAACGCTCTGCGGAAGCCTTCCTCGGCGTGCTTGGCCCGTATGGTGACTTGGATGGACATTGTTACGTGATCTCGAATAAGCAAACGATTTCGCTCGCATCGAGCGCCGCGCCGAACTCGTCTTCGCCTTCTCCGGGTGTTACTTCCTCGATGTACTGACTGTGTATGGTGAAGCCCGTGAGCGCGAGCGCCTGGTCGAGCACGCTATCGACCGCGTCCTCGATGTCATCCAGGCTCTGCTCCGGGTCCTGCCGGTCTGTGATGGCCACAAGCTGAACGCGCACCTCATATTGAAACCCTGACTTTGAAATCTGCCGCTTGTCCAGCGAGGCGGTGAGCATCTCCAGTCGGGGCACCTTCAGTTCATTCGGGTAGCGCCGGAAGACCTGTACCCCGGCCAGGGACTGCGAGCCCTGAAGGGCAGCAAGGAGCCCCGTTCGTACGCCTTTGAGCGGTGTTGCCATACCCTACCTTGTTCTACGACCTCTGGTATCTATCCATCGTTGACGCCATGGCCGCACTAGCAGAGCCCGAGGGCCTCTTCGTTTGCCCCAGCACCACCGGAGCAAGCCTCGCAAACGCCGTAGCTGCCTGCTTCAAGAGTCCTTTGCCGGTAGCCGGGTTATAGAACTCATGGGCTTTGTTCGTAGGCCCCCGGCCTGAGGCAGGACGCCCCCCTTTGTCGGCAAAGTCGAAGTACGAGTACGCATAGGCCAGCATCGATTCCATTTGCGACCCTAGCGCCGCCTTCTCGGCGCACGCATCAAAGAACGCCTCGGAGCTTCCTTTCTGAGCGACGTGCTCGGCTACCATCGGCACGACGACCGATTCAACAAGCTCTTTGGCCTGCGCTACCACGTCGGGGTCGATACTGACGGCCTCCGTCCTTCGCAGCCCCTTAAAGGCCGATGCCGAAAGCTCCATGTTGGCCCATGCGCCCATGGCTTACTCCTCGCCAGTCTCAGTGGCCGTCACGTAGCCCTGCAGCCGTTCGGGCAACGCTCCGACTTCGAACGCCCTCTCGGTTGCCTCGGCCACTGACTGGGGCACAAGGGCCGACTCGCCGCGCCGGAGCACGACGCTGGGATCTGATCCCGGCAGGTCGATAGCCGCAAACGGAGCACGCGCCGAGAGCGTAATCTCCACGAGCGGCCCCTGATCCTCGGCGGACTCTTCGGCAGGCTCATCGCCCCCCTCACTGGAGGCAGGCGGCATCGCATTCAACGCGGCCTCTACGTCGGCCTTGGTGATGAACCCGCCCTTGCCGGTGCCCTCGACCAAGCTCAGGTCGAGGTCGTGATCCTTGGCTAGCGTGCGCGCGGAGGGGGATGCTTTAACACCCATAGCAGTTCTCGTTTAGTGAAGCCTTGGCGGTTGTTGTGAATGGTCCGCCTTAGCTCAGTTCAAGCTTGCGCACCTGGCGGCTGTCACCCCGGACGAAGCGGTGCGCAGCCCAGGCCACCTCACCCTGCTGCACACCGGCCACGCGGGGGTCTGTCACGTTGTAGAACCGGAGGTCCATGAAGTTGGCGAAGACGTTCTTGCGGCCCGGCAGCACGAGATGCCAGCTTCCCGTGGGAATATCTGGATCGCCAATCGGCACAACAGGAAAGTCGACCTCCGAGACCGAGAAGTTGTCGTTCGGCATCGTGATGCGCGCCTCCAGGGCATTACGTATGCGGCGGCGGTAGCCCTGCGTGTGGCTGTTGTAGAGCAGGTAGAAGGTCTGGGTATCCTCGATCTTCTCTTCTGTTTTCTGCCCACCTTTGGGCGCGGTGTCGTCGTATATGTCGGTCTTGATGTCGAGAAGGCCGTTTAGTATGGTGTTGATGTCCTTTTCCAGCGTGCTCGCGCCTGTGGTGTCGTAGTTAGTGGTACTCACGCCCGAATCCGTCAGGATCTGGTAGGCCGTCTTGGCCAGGAGCTTGGCGAACTTCACCTGCATCGCGGCTAGGCCCTGGGCGCTTGTCCAGAGGTCTTGCCACATCTCCCAGATCTCGATCCACTGCAGGCCCGCGCCGTAGATGTAGGCTTCGAATATGACCTGGGCCGCCTCGACAAAGCCGAACTCAATCTGCTGACCCTGGAGGTAGCGCTTGAACTGGATCGCGTGGTAGAGGTCAACCAGCTTGAAAAAGGGGTTATTCTGCCCACGCCGGTCCTGCATCTGGAAGAGCTGCGTCCAGCGGAGGTCGACCATCTCGCGGTCAGCATCGGTCAGTTGAACGGCGGTCGGCACGCCCTGGGTCTGCTGATTCGGGAAAAGCGCGCTGTGGCTGAGGCTGGTGCGCCCGTGGAGCAGGTCGCCAAAGGCCCGCATCCGGTCGTTGAGCGCGTTAAGGGCCAATTGGCGTTCGCGGTTGGCCTCAGGCGTGGTCGCTTGGTTGATGATGGCCTCGACGAGGGCCATCTCGCTTAGGTCCGGGCCGTCTGTGGCAAGGGCGACGCGCCCGATGTTGCCCTGCTGGGGCGTCTGGGCGAAGGCCTGCTGCGGATCATGCCGACGACGAAGGCGAAGGCGAACCGGCTGGCCGAAGGGGTTGATAACACTCATATCTATAGGGATTGCGGTGTGGTCGGTAGGAGGGAGGCGTGGCTCTCTACGAGATCGATAGCGAGATCGCCCTTACGAACTCGATTACGAGATCGGGACCTCGTTGGTGAGTACGATGCGGACCTCGGTGTCGGTCGCCCCAGCGGCCATGTAGGCGTAGCCAGCGGCTTTATTCGAGGCCGAGTCCTCGTTGAACTCTTCGTCGGCCACGTCCCAGTAGACGCGCTCGCCGACCGAGAATGTGGCCGTTGTGCTTTCCTTGGGCGCGCTAACACCGGGGGCCGGTACGTAGACGACCATGATGCCCTCTTCGGTGTCGGGTACGTCGTCGAGGACGATGCCGAGCACGGAGCCTTCGACGCGCCAGGTGCCCGCCGTGATGGTCGAGCCCGACGAATTGGTGAAGCGCAGCGTCTGGCACTTAGCCAGGTCGGCTTTGATTTTTGTCAGCATGGCTGATTCTCTTCAAGGGTTGGATGCAGCGAACGCGGATTTCCGGCAGGGCTACCCGGCGTATTTCTGATAGGGGTCGCTGCCGGGGAGCTGCTCGCCGGAGAGGGCCGGTTTAATGGAAAGCTCTTCACGCTTAGGCAGGCGCTCCCACTCCAGGATCAGGCGGTCGATGTGCAGGGGCGGCGTGCCCTCGTCGTTGCCCTGGAGGTAGGCCATTTCAGCCTTGATGTCGAAGTCGTCGCCCCCGGAGGTAAGCTTTTTGATGCGCACGATCTCGCCAGCGATCTTGTCCCGGAGCTTGCCGAGGGCAGACTGAGACGCCGAGAGTTCGGCCCGTATGGGGGCCTCGGCCTCCTGGACCTTGAGCTTCACGAACTGCTTAACCTTGTCGGACAGCTCCTGGGGCTTATCCGTGTCGAGCACGAAGGTCTGCTCCGCGCCCGAGGCGTCGCGCGCCGAGAGCGAGATCGTGGCTCCCATCAGGCCAGCGAGGCCAAGCAGGGTGGCAAGCGGAGCCGGGCCGATCTGGGGCACATGCTCGGCAGCGTGGGCCGCCGCTGTAAGGGGCGAGGCAAGGGATACCAGGGCGGCCAGCACAAGTAGCGCGGCCAGTACGAGCAGAGGGGTTCGCTTCAAAAGTCGCATAGTATGATCTCCTGTGGAGTTTGCGGTTTGGTTGGGGTGCGCTCTGGGGCCTCCATGCCCGCGCTGTTCTTGGCGAGATTGTCGCCCGCGCCGTAGACGTTGCCCAGCACGCTGAGCACCGAGACCTCGACAGCCTCCAGGCGCGGGTGCTGGGCTTGGTCGTCGTCGACCTCGAAGAAGAAGAGCGCGCCCTCATCGTCCCGCTCGACCTCCTGGAACTGGAAGGCCCCGCCGAGGAAGGTGATCGAGTCGTAGGGGAGCACCCCCGTTAGGACGTCCTGAATGAGCTGGAGCCGTTCGGGCGTCGCGTCCTTCGTGACGGCGTAGCTGCGGAGTATGAGCCAGCTGGCCTCTATGCCCCGGAGCGTGGCGCGCTCGACCTTGGCGGCGAACGTACGCCCGAAGCCCCGGTCGTCCTGGTGGTCGAGATGCACGCCCCGGCCTTGCTCGAAGTCGAGGGCGAATTTCTCCAGGGCCCGGCGCGTGAACTTGAGCGGGCTCCGCATGAGCGCGTCGTTGGCCGAGTAGCGCTCGAAGACCACCACATCCTCACGCGAGAGCGTGATCGAGGAGTGCTGGTTGATCACCTCTAGGTCTTCGGCAGTTACCTCGGCAGGGCGGCCTTGGCCCTGGAAGCGGACGGCGAGGCGCTCGCCTTTCAGACGCCTAACGAGTAGGCCCGCGCTCTCTTCGGTGTGATGCCTCCTATCAAAGACCAGGTGCCCGTCCGAGTAGTCAACGCCCTGGATCTGTTCGACACCGACTGCCAGGTGTACCGGCAAGGGGTGGTAGATCCTGCGGCGGCTCGACGAGCCTTCAGGCTTCGATGGTTTGTCTTGGATAACCAGCATGACACCGTTTGCAGTTGCGTACAGGTGTCAAGGGTAGGGATCTATAAGGGGAGGTGGAGGGGGTTGAAACGCTGACTGAGGGAAGTTTTGATTGCCCTGAAACCTCTGGTCGCAGTGCACAGTAGGAAATGGAGAAGGTTTATCGGATTATCCTTCAATAGCTGTTCCCAAACATCCGATTGAGCGCAGAACCACCACCCTGTTTCAAAAAAAAATACTGTCGTAAAGGTGTGACGAAACGGCAGCATGGGAGAAATTTACCTAGTCGCCACTCGGCAGCGGCTTATGTTCTTTTACAAGACGATACAGAGGTAACCCTCTAGACAAGCAGCCCATTTTGGGGCTCGCCCGAGCAACTGGGCGGGAGGTCCCTGCTTTGCCAACCTATGACTGGGCCGAGTACGGTCTTGGTCGGCATACAACGTTGCGCCATGCGCTGCGGCTAGGTGGATACCCCTGACTCATTCAATCGTCTTTGACTATCAAAGCCGGTCATTTGGGAAGCGGTGCTCTCTAGCAGCAGCGCCTCCGAGGTGACCGGCTTTCTGCGTTTATAGCCGGTGTATTCAGATGAGGGGCAACATGACGTAAACAAGAAAGGCCCGGCGCGTCAACGCCAGGCCAATCCCGAGTTCCGAACGGCTAAAGGGGTCCAAGCCAAGAGCCGTTCTTCACGCTAACCGGATACGACTATGTCGGAAAACCAGAAGCATCCAGCGCAAGAAGAGAACGTAGAGCCGCACTTTAAGATTCCCAAGCGCGTGGTTTGGCGCGTTGTGGGCGAGCTACTTCGTGCGGCATTCTACCTGGGGGCAGGATACATACTGCCCTGGTAGGTAGATGTGCGCTCAGGCATGGCGTCGGCCCTGTATCGTGGTAGTTCGCCCCGTGGAGCCAAGGACGTGGTTCTGGAGCACCTCGCGGAGTTCGCGCTCGGCCTGCTCGCGCGTGTCGGCCAGCACCACGATGTATTCATAACCCTCGGCGACGGCCTGATACATCTTCTCTTCCTCGTTGTAGGTAACGCTGATCTTGGGCATAGCGGCTGCCGGTTAGTCTATTTGCATCATACAACGCCTTGCTGACGGCGGTGTGTCATATATCAGCGAGAACCCCCTTCTCGCGCAAGTATTCCTCCTGATCAGGTGTCAGGCGGGCTGCAAACGCTTGCTCATCCTCCTCTTCAGCGGGTTCATCCGGAGCGAAGAGTTTAAAGCTGTTCTCGATGATCTGGGCGTCGGCCTCGGCGTCGGTCTTCCTCGTCTCGGCGATGATGCTATCATCGAGCAAACTAGCACAGTCAAACTCGATAGTGTAGCGCCCTACGTGCCTACCGTCACCCATGAGGAGGAGGAAGGCATCGAACACCTCCCGGATGATCCGGGCTTTGACGGCGTTTCGTTTAGCCGCCGCGACGGAGGCCATCAGCGCCTCGGCCTGGGCCTGGTTGCCCCCGAGGCCCTGCGACCGGCCTGGCGTGAGCGAGGGGTACATCCAGATCGGCGTGCTACTAAGGGCTACCACGTGCCCGTCGCCTAGATATGAGTCCAGGTGAGGCGTCGTACGATATAGCGGATGTTGCTTTTAGCCGTGCCGAAGCGCTCACCGAGTTCCTTCATGGTGTAATTGCCCGTTGCGTAGAGCCTCCGAATTTCGAGAACTTCTTCCTCAGTAAGCTTAGATACAACGATCTCTTCGCCCCGGCGGTAAAGGCCAGTCTCGGCGGCGTGGCGAATGTTCTCCCGCCCGGTAAGCCATTCCAAATTGGAGGGGATGTTGTTCTGCTTTGAGCCGTCCTTGTGGTTAACCTGATAATCGTCAAGACGGGTGCCATGACGGCCTGGAGGCGGGCCAAGAAAGGCAAAGGCCACTAGAACGTGTAAGCCAACACGCTTGCCTCTGCTATCGGCTCGGAGGTCAACCGTTAGGTAGCCATTGTATTCAAGGCCCGGCCTGAGAACGCGGCCCTTTATGCGGGAGACGCCTCCTCTGGGGTGTGGGATGTCTCGGTCCAAAGATCGGACGCGCCCGTAGTTACTCACTTCATAGTAAGGGGCAAAGCGTTCCAGGTGTACAGGTTTCCACACCTCACCCGGAAAGGGTAGATCCAGTTGCGACATAACAGACCTCTTGAAGCGCTGATTAGGAGATGAGGCTGCATGGGGAGGCCATGCAGCATTCATCAGCGGATCAATTTGCCCGTGCCGAGAGATCAGGCTTGAGGCTGAGGGCTTGGGGCCATTTCGGAAGCGGGCCAGAGGGCGTACCGGGAAGCGGCGTGTTGACAAAGAGGGGGAGCTTGAACTGGCCTTTTCCGAGGGTAAAGACGAGGTGGTAGCCTTCTACTTTGTGGCTGTGATAGTTGCCTTCCAGGGGGCCTCCGACAGTTACGATGACGTTTGCGGAAACCTGATCGTAGGGATTGGGTGTTGACATGGTAGGGCCTCTAATCGTCTTGGGCGGTTAGGGGTTTAGAGGCTCGTGGATGTTCGTAGCATCTGCGGGCCTCGCTTTGGTTATGCAGCTTGTTTAAGGGTGATTGGATCGAAGCGTTCGGGGTGGCTTCGCCGGTAATTGATCAGGGGTAGGAGTTCGTTTTGGAAAGTTTGATCGACAGCCTCGGAGGGAGCCCACTTGTTCCAGAACTTCGGGCGGGCTATCTCGAAGCCGTCGGGGGTGGTGATGATGACTTGGAGGGCATCTATGCTGTCTGAGTATTCGAGCGTAATGGTAAAGCCCTCAAAGGAGACGGCGTAGTATTGGAGGTGGTCGGGGTTGGTGGGGTCGAACTGGGTAGATTTGGCTGTATGGGGTGACATCGCTCTTAGTGCAGATTGGATTATCGCAAGTCCTACTACACTGAATGTAAAGTAAATTATGCAATATGTCAACCACAAAATGCATTGCAAATGTGACAATTTGCATCCCTTGCTTATCTGTATGCAAATTGAGCTTGACAGATGGATCAACCATATATACATTGCTTATTACTCAAACTTATTCTGAACAATGACGATTGCACAACTTCAACAAATGAGGCCCCTGCTGAATTTGGCAGAGCTAGCCCGCCGTGCCGGGATGAATGAACAGACTCTTTTTGCTAAGGTGCGGCGGGGTTCTGAACTGTCAGTTGTTGATAGTGAAAAGCTAGAAGCCGTCTTAGAAGCAGCTGATCTCTTGGTTAAGAAGCAGCCAGTTGTGTAAGGAACTTCACTTCTGATTGAGGCTGAGAGTCTAGTCTATTTCGAAGCATTATGGAGAAGAAGCCTCAAATATTCTTAGCTCACGCAAGCGAGGATAAAGACGCCGTCATGAAGGTATATCAACAGTTAAAGAAGGAGGGCTTCAAGCCGTGGGTTGATAAGAGGGATTTGCTACCAGGACAGAACTGGAGAGAAGTCATACCTGAAGCACTGCGGGCATCAGATTTCGCCCTTGTGTTCTTGTCGGAGCTATCAGTGTTTAAACGTGGATATGTTCAAAGAGAGTTTAAACTTGCACTTGACGTATTAGATGAAATGCCAGAAGGCCGAATCTTCATTATTCCGGTGAGGATCGAAGATTGCGAGGTTCCTAAAAAGTTTTCTGCCCTTCATTGGGCAAACCTTTATGAAGAGGATGGCTTCGAGCAGATAGTGCGCTCGGTTCAAACACATTTAAAGCTCCTTTCCCCAAAGAAAGAAAGTACTGAGGTCAGGAATCCTCAGTTAGAGCAAGACAGCAAGCGTTCACTCACTTTTCCATCAAAATCCGATTATTTGGCCCTCCTAGGGAGAGGTATTGCTTTTTGGAACGCGTGGCGGGAAGAGAACCCAAACGTATCGCCTGATTTAAGCCAGGAGAACCTGAGCGGTACAGATCTCAGCAGTGCGAATCTCAGCTGGGTAAATCTCAGTGGAGCGAACCTTTCCAGTGCAAATCTCAGCGGTGCGAATCTCAACGGTACGAATCTCAGCGGTGCGAATCTCAGTAGAGCGAATTTTGAAAACGCCTTGCTGAGCAATACTCTCTTGTCAAACACAGATCTTACTAATGTGACGGGTCTAGATCAGTGCCATCACTTAGGACCGAGCCCCATTGACAATCGCACTCTATCCAAGAACCCTGGCCTCCCCAAGGTCTTCCTCCAAGGCTGCGGCCTACCCGACTGGCTCATCGAAGCCTACAAGCTCACACAGGAAAACATCTCCGCTCACCAGGTAACCGACATCGGCTACGAAATCATACGCCTGCGTAGCGACCCCGCCATCCTGTTCCACTCTTGCTTCATCAGCTACTCCTCAATAGACGACACCTTCGCTAGAAAGCTCTACCAAGACCTCCAGAACGCGGGCGTACGCTGCTGGATTGACCAAGAAGACCTCATGGGAGCCAAGATTCGATCCACGATACGCGACGCCATCCGCTTCCAAGACTGCTTCCTTCTGATACTGTCCAAAGACTCGGTCCTAAGCCCCTGGGTCGAAGTGGAAGTAGAAGCCGCCCTAGAGAAAGAGCGCGAGCGTCAAGCAGCGGGGCACCCGGAAACCATTCTCTTCCCGATCCGACTTGATGATGCTATTATGGACATGGGCGAAGCCTGGGCCAACTCCATCCGCCAAACCCGCCACATCGGAGACTTCTCCCAGTGGGAAGACGACGACGCCTATAGGGCCGCATTCGATAGATTGCTCCGTGATCTAAGAGCCTCTTGATTTTCATGTACTGGAAGGAGGGTCAAGTGAATTAGAAGAAACAGGACGGTTTCTCGCCATGATAAATAAGGGGGTTGCAGTTTCCTCTGAGTCGAAGGCGAAGTATTTGATTTTCATGTACTAGGAGAGGATATTGAAGAGATTTTTACGTTGAGCAATTATTATGGCTTGAAAAATCTTTGATACAGAAGGGACACTAACAGCCATATAGCGAGATTAACGAGGTGGAATTATGAAAGGAGCAAAACTCATTCTGTTAGCATCCAGCTTTTTCCTTCTCTCTGGCTGCAGTATAGAGAAAGAATCCGAAGCTTGGAGGGGGCAGGTTCAAGAGGCCGTTGATCAACTAACGACGCAAATGGACAGAATGACCCTTGCAATTCCCGGCGAAAGGTGGCTTCGCCTCGTTGACGCAGCAGCCGGTGGCGATGAGGCAGCACGGGAAGAAGCGAAGCAGTATATCAAGCGCCTCTTCGATGTTGATATTGACGCAGCATACGAAGCAACCGTTGTTTTTGGGTTTGATAGAGACTATGGGGCAACTGTCAATGCTGACATATTCTTCGACATCGTACCCGGTGATGCTGCCGTTAAGCGATACTGCGAAGATCAGATCACTTGGCAGCCAAAAGCTGTAGGAGACTTGATACCTAAGCCCAGAAGTCCCGAAGAGCTTAGGAGCGAAATTCTAGCTGAGGTCAGGGCTTCGTTTGAAATACTTGGGACAGATGTCAGTCGTATTTATCATTCCAATAACTCTACGGTTTTTTTCTATAATCGTTCGAGTGCTTTCGACTTGCCTCATACTGCAATTAAAAACCTAGCTGGCCCCATCACAGGAAGCATTCAAGGGCGGGTGTCTGAGAATGACCTAGAACAGGTAAATCGCCAAACTCAGGCAGCATCAGCCCTGACTGATGCCATACTGAGACTATACACCACAAAGGCTTGGCCGGAGAATGATGGCGTGATAACTCGGCCCTTTCCAATTGGTAGCAACTTACCCCTTCTCTATGTACTTGTTAGGGAATCTGATCTTGAAAGTCATATAGCTGATACTACATTTAAAGTACATGCTCTTGTTCACAAGGCAGAGGACCGCAGTGCTACTCTAAACAACCAGTGGGCTGCAACCTTTACGTACAGGCATTTTTCAAAGGAAGCCATAGAATGCGGGGTAACACGTGATAAGGTGCGATGGGCTGCTCATAACATGACAGGAGCACCGGTCTTGACAGAGGATCTCCTGGTAAAGCTAGGCACACTGAGCAAGACACTCGATGCATGGGATAATTATCAACGCGAAAATGATGCTGATTAAAACGCAACTAACATGCTATTATATCCTAGTTTGCCTCCTCCAGCCCACCTCTTACCCCTCTACGCCTCAACCCACCTCTTAACCCTACCTACTCCTATATGCGGGGGAGAACACCTTTCTCGCGGAGGTACGCTTCCTGTTCAGGCGTCAGCCTTGCAGCAAACTCGTCCTCGTCTTCAGGCGCGTCATCCGGCGGGTAGAGTTGGAACGAGTTTTCAATAATCTGAGCGTCCGCCTCGGCTTCGGTCTTCCTGGTTTCTGCTCTCACCTTTTCATCAATGATCGAAGCACACGAGAAGGCAAGATCATACTTACCTACAAACCGCCCGTCACCCATCAACAGCAGATAGGTATCGAAGACCTCTCGCAAGATACGCGCCTTTACGGCGTTTCGCTTTTCTGCTGCGACGGAAGCCATCAGCGCCTCATTCTGGCTTTTCTGCCCGCCTAAGCCGTCTCCTGTAAGCAGAAGGCTTGGGTACATCCACACAGGGGTTTGGCTCAGCGCAACGATGTGGGAGTCAAAGACATGAGCCTGCTCTTTAAAGAAGCGCATGAGTGTTTGATCGACATCGCCCAGCACCTGGTTAATGAGCTTGCCTCCCTTAACCGACACGAACGCATCGCCTACTTTGCCCTGACGACGAGCGGCCATTACGGCCTCGACGGTCTCTTTCGTTAAGAGTAGCGACGCCGGGGCCTCTACGGCCTGGGTCTGCCCGCCAGGTCCCGAGGGCACGTCCATTACGGGCACCATATCGGGCGTCGCTTCCTTATCGAACTCCATGCCCAGTATCAGGCTTGGATCGCCAAAGCGCCACCAGCCGTTGGCTACCGCTTCGAACATGCGGAGCACCACCTCGGTTGACTTTACCGCGCTCCAGGCCATCGGCGGCGGCCAGGGGCTCTCATCGGTGGCGGTGAAGGAGAGCACCTGCACGAAGGGATGGTCGTCGATGCGCTCCTGCTTACCCTTCCGGGTCTGGTATAGCTCATAGAGGCCGTCTTGGTCGTGATCGGCGATCGACAGGCTTCGCGTGTTGGGCACAACAAGGCGCGAGATCTCGCTGCCGCGCGGGTCGGTTTGGATTTCGCCTGCCGTCATGCCGTACTCGTCGGCAGCTCCGGCCAAGAGCCCTGCATAGGTGTTGATGCCCCGGAGCGAGGCGCGGCCTGCCAGGAAGCCCACGGCCACGTCCTCGCCGAAGTCGTTTAGCGCACGAGCCAGGCCCTCGTCGTCGCTTTCTACGACGGCGAAGCCCTCTAGGGCTCTGCGGTTACGGATCGCCGCGTCGAGCGTGGGGGAGTACTGCCGCATGGCGTGCCAGAGGAGGAGCTGCGTCTCGTGCAAGAGGCCAAAGCCGCCCAGACGCTGGGTCATCTGGAGTATCGGCTCCGCGTACTGATCGCCGAACCCGGCATACGTGGCTTGGGAGGAGAGGCGCTGGGCCAGGTAGCCATTCAGGTAGTGCATGAGGGCTGCGGCTTGGCGGCGCTCCGGCGTGGGGGCGAGCCAGCTTGCAAGGCGGTAGCGCGCACGGCGGGCGAGTGTTGGCAGGGTTTGCATGCTAGAAAACGTAATGAAAATTTATTCGTTAGAACGCGGTTGAAACGCTAGTTTCCTGACAAGCAAGGCAGCCAAATGACTGTTCAACAGCACCTCAAAGACACTTACACCATCGTCAACGACCTGATTAAATTCGCAGAAGCCAAAAACGCTGGACTAATCGCATTTAATGGAGCCATTTCAATAGGATTGCTATCACTACTTTCTAGTACTCTGCCCGAACTAGTAATTTGGCTTATTGCTTATGCAATCGGAATGAATCTGATTTCGCTGTTTGTTGCATTGTCGGCGGTTTCTGCTCAGATGCGACCTAAAGAAATTACTCAAGAGATTACGGCCAATGACAATTTGATATTTTTTGGAACTATCGCTCGAATGATTCCAAGTCAATACCATAATGCACTAGTTGAGAGATATCAACTGACATCGGAGAATCATCTTTTCGAGAGGGATTTAGCTAGGCAAATTGTTATTGTGTCCCAAATAGCGGCTAGGAAATTCAATAGATTTAATTGGGCCCTAGGTTTTACGTTTGCCGGGATCTTGACACCAATAGCAGTTGTTGTCCATCTGTGGTACTTTAGCCCGAACCGAAAAGCACATGGAATTTAGGTTTTAGAATGAGCCTGAAGTCTGACCTTGAAAAATATTTGGACGAAGTGTTCTCGTCCAGATGGACCACACGGAGCGGTCAAAAAGTTCCAGAATCCAATGACTTGAGGTTGAAAAATGACGGAGTCGAATTGAAGGGAACTGTTCTTTATGCTGACATGGACGGCTCGACAAATATGGTGGATAGCCATAATCCTAGGTTCGCAGCGGAAATTTACAAGACGTATCTATATAGTGCTGCTAAGATTATTAGATCTGAGGGTGGCGTGATTACCTCTTATGACGGGGATCGAATAATGGCAGTATATATCGGAGATTCGAAAAACACCTCAGCTGCCAGAACCGCCCTCAAAATAAATTGGGTGACCAAACATCTAATCAACCCAGCACTAAAAAGACAATATGAAAAAACGAAATTTCAACTTAAACAGGTAGTTGGAATTGATACAAGTACCTTGTTAGTAGCTAGAACTGGAATTCGAGGATCTAACGATCTCGTATGGGTGGGTAGAGCAGCAAATTATGCCGCTAAATTATCGGAGCTCTCATCTAGTTATCCATCCTGGATTACTGATGATGTTTTTAAAGTGCTTCATAAGGATGCCAAATATGGCGGGAAGGACAATAAGCTGATGTGGGAACCGAGAGTATGGACGAAAATGGACAACATGCGTATTCATAGATCAGATTGGTCGTGGGCCGTCTAGGTCTCTCTACCGAATAGACGCCAGCCCCCCGCCACGAGGCTGATCCCTACACGACGCCAACGCCCCACCTCC
>WUAR02216659.1:0-16708 GCA_015164055.2 Chrysaora achlyos
CCATGTTTAATGTCAAAATGGAAGTCATCTCAATGACTTTTTAGATCAGTAACAAGTGCAAGCTGTCTTTCTGAAAAAGTTTGGAGCTTCTTTTTGATCATGGCAGTAGTGGGAGTGTATTAGGCATGCAGCAATTTTAATCTCAAAACCAGAAACTTTTACTGGCATTATCATCTGTAACTGATGCCAAAATTCTGTCACATTAGTCTAAAGAAGACACATCTATCAACAACTTTTGTTCCCAATTATTTTGTCCCCCTCTTTATTGATGATTGTGTTTCAAATGGCAAAACATTTCGATTAAAGAATTCAAAATCAGCACCTAAACCTTTTCCAAAAAATCACAGCAAGAAAAAAGACCTTTAGTATAACAAGAGATTTTGAAAGAAACAAAGAGAAAGCAAAACTTTGATGGAAAAAAATGATAATTTTGCAAAGCCTGTTGCTGAAGGAATCAATTTATTTGATATTGGTCAATTTGTTGCTGCTGGAAAAGATTTAGATGATTTTCAGTTGGCAAATTTTTTTATGAAAATGCACATTTCGTTGTTGCCATGACAGGAAGCCAGAAAATGATTTTAGTTTATTAATATTGAGCTGCTTGGTCATGACATTTATGTTAATAATATGGTTTATCTTCTCAATCTCTAATTAACTAAAAAGCACGAAAAGAGGCGTTGCCCTTCCTCTGCGCCAAAGTAAAGGGCGTGGTCCTCAAAAAATTTTCTCGGAAACCTCTCGAAATTTCCTCTGTATCCGCCACTGGATCCATATACCTTTCAACCACTGACAACTGATCTACGTGAGAAACATCTGGAGTTGTGTCAGCAATGACAGTTGAGATTTCTGACTAAATGATTTCTATTTTAACTTTTGTTGTTACATCTTCAGCCAACAGAAGGAGAAACTCGTTTTGAGATCTGGAACTAAGATGGTTCACTGTATGCTGTATGTTTTCGGCTTCATCAAGCCATCATTTGAAGGATTGTGAGTGTCTTGCGATGAGCTATGTTATCTGGTGAAAGTTAACGTTTCCATCTTTTCAGAACCTGCACCTCTGAAGGGTAGTCCCTGTCATGAAAGTGTGCAAGTGACATCGAGTAAAACTTTAACTGCTTCATGATTTCTCTGACTCTCTGTCTCATTTGCAATCTCTTCTTTGCGTTTGTCCTTGTCCAGCAAGCAATCAATATGCACTGCTTTGTTTTGAAAACAAATCAACGCATTGAGTGAAGCCTTGGGAGCTGTGCTGCTGAATTGACTGGACAACTTTTCAGTTGTGGCTTTTCCATGACTTTTCATCATATCCCATGCTCTTACTCCTCTCGATGTCCCAGCTTCGCCTGCCTTTTGATGACCCACTCCATCTTGGAAGATCTGGCACAAGAAGCAGAAGCAAGCATCTTTTGAAATCGAGTATTCAAGGTGTGGAAAACTGCGATACCAGTCTGGAGAAAAATGGCAGTGGTTTCCCGATGCTATTTTATAACTTCTCGGATATCTTGATAGTTTTGTTTGGAATGGGCCGATGGGGTAAATTCTGTCTGCATCCTATGAAATCTTTCGCCTAAGTGCTGGATACCAGTCTATTGGCTCGAATTTCTCTGACTCAAAGATCATGGATTTGTCATTGTTCACGCCGAGAGCTTCCAAAACTTTTTCAGATTCTGCCTTTAGTGCTGATGATAATGATTCCACCCTTTCGGCAATGTCTAGCAGCTCTCCAATAAGAAATTTTGTGCTTGGTGAAATTTCAGATTGGCAGTGATGAGGTTCTTCACACAGATAACGCAACTTTCCAAAGCAAGAAGCCCACGAGGGACCAATTTGATTATCATCACCTACATTTGATTGCATTTCTTGAAATCGATGTAAGATAATAATCTAGTTATACACATAACATAGTATATAAAATATTTTTTGATATAAAAGATCAGAGGGTGAAAATGTTATACCGTCGACAGATTTTTCTCTGACCAGCTCTCGGTTATGGATGATGCATCGCTGTGCAATTTGTTCTTTTTTCTTTGCATTATAGAAACTCTCATGCCTGATATTTTACAATGACTTGCAAAATGATCGGCTTCTTGATATAGTGGAAAATGTAACTGAAGCTTGTTGTGAAAATGTTTACTTCTTGGTGCTCAATTTCTTCTCCTATCAAAGGATCTTCTAGAACGAGCTCTTCTCTCATATCAATTGCTTGCACAGTTGCTTCAACACATTCCTCTTTTTCAAAAATTTCCTTTTTGAAGAAAATGCAGCCATTAGATGAGGAGATTGAAGAGAACGCAAGTAAGGTTGGGGGCTCTAGAACATATTTGTAAACAATTATGGAAAATTAACTTCTATCTTAGCATAGCTTTGTGTCCTTCTGTTATGTAGTAAAGTTGAGATTTGTTCGTGGACGTATCATCACGTATCATCACGTATCAGTATCATCACATACCTCAGTGTCATCGATAAACAGCGTTTGAAAAGATATAAAAATATATATGGCACTGAAGAAGGCCAAATGCCGAAACACAGAAGTCAAATGGGATGAGAATCTTGGGCTGTAGGACTTGGAAAGTATAGTAATTCTTTTGAGCTTTTTCACAAGAGGTAAGGTCTACGAGTTATACTTGGGATGCTTCAGTATGCAATGTTTACTCTTGTGCTCATTATCAAAAGTGCTTTTGTGCAAAGCACAAGTCACTTTGTAGCGAGTATTCTGCATCTAGAAAAATAGAATTATTTTAAATTCAGGTCGGCTTGCAAATATAAAACACAGATTCCACTGAGCCTAAGACACAACATAATCTGGAGCCTTTAGGTCTAGTTTCTAAATTTTGTCAATAATGTGAAAATGGCGGAAACAATACCGTAGAGAACATAAATATCTTATGGAGACTAATTTGATAGGTTACTACTTCACTTTGGAAAAATACGGAAAAATAAAATAGTTTTACCTTTTCAAATAGCGATGAAGAAATTCTTTGGTCATGTAAATGTAAAGTTTGCAGGTAGCAGGCAGGATCATCAAGTCAAAAAGAGGCAATAACTCTTTTCTGTTCTCGATTAAAATTCCAGCTGATTAATTTTACACACAGTACAAAGTAATACATAACCAGGAGACTGCTTTACATCACTCAACACTAAGTACAATAACAGGACATTACACAGTTAGCCACCCAGAGATACAAATGTTACATCCTACCACATGCAACAGACACAGGTGCGAAAATCAACACATACTTGAACACAATACGGCGCCAATATTACATCATCGTGAGTAATTCATAATTTCTAGAATTTCGAATGCACATAATAGTGGGAGAAGCTCAAACCCAGCTCAATCGAGCATCAAACCTGTCCCATAAATATTGCTCGGTATAGGCTCTTTCTAGAATATCTGAAATTTTGTGTACAAAATTCTTCGGGGCTAATTGGACAGAATCGTGGACCGATTTTTTCTTGTCAATACAAATTTTGGACCAACTCTGAAATTATTTGGGGAGTGTGTCACCCCTACAATCCCCCTAATGTGCGCCCCTGTCGAGGCCCTACTGATAATGTCTTGGCACTGTCATAGAAGCGCACCTCCCTTTCAATATAACTAACCATAACCCTTGAAATATAACGAACATTAACCCCAACCCTACTAACGCTAACCCTACTAACGCTAACCCTACTAACCCTAACCCTAACCCTGTCCCTACCAACCTCTTCCCTGACCCTAACCCTAATATAGCCGTTGATAACATTTCAAGGGAGGTGCGCTTCTAGGATAGAGCCAACTTATTTACCGTACCAATTTGAGCCTGAGTGTCTGTGGTAGAGCAGTTGGAAGAGTTGGAGGTCGAAGATATTAGAGACAGAGGAAACAAAGACAATCTTCAAAATTAGTTGAAGTGAGTTTTCTTGGACTTTCAAAAAAACTAATTTCATTTGAAAACTTTACTATGATTACTATTATTGCTCAAATGCTTTAGTCTCAGAGCTCAGATATGGATTTCCTCAGCCAAACACACTTCAGCTCAACTGTATTATAAACCTTGTTCTGTATCTGTTATTGTCTACTTTTGTTGGAAACTAATACTAGATTTGGTTGTTGACATTATTACTTATTTCAGTTCTGTATACAGACATAGTCCTATACATATTTCTTGAAGTGTTCTCTAAATGTCTCTATCTACTGCAAAGCTCTAAAAATAGACTTAAATCACAACTATCTTCTTGTATCTGGTTATTTCTTTGTCAAAGGTATAGTTAATTTCTACCAAACATACTAGATCGTTGTTATCAAATGTATTAATGTATTGCTTCCAGGACAGTTGTTTTAAGTTTCTGTGGCTGGGACTGAAGAAAATGAAGACTGGAAATGAAGATGTTTCTCCATATGAATTGTTGGTTATCAATAAGTAATTTAGTTGCAATATATGTATAAAGTGATTGTCACGTTTATTTCACTTTTTTTCATGATAATTTAATGCTATTTTTGATATCACATCTATTTACTGCTTTAATTGCGTACATTTACTTTGGATAATTTTTGAAACACCAAACACTATTCATGTATTCAGTACTAGGTGCATGTTTGAATTCACAATTTATCATTAATAAATTTGGTGGACTCCATATTTCATACTGATTATATACTGTATGTTCACATTTATTTTGTTTTGTAAAAAATGTAGGTAACAAAATTTATGTACTGTTTGGTTCATTGCATTGGCTTGTGTTTTGTATAACTTCTTCAGCATCATGGTTTATGTAGGCTGGTGCACATCATAAATCTTCCCATAAATTTTTGATGCTACTTTGTGGCATACCTTTTGGTCTTTTTCAATTCCCTTCTTCTGCTATTGGCTATCTCTGAATTTCGTTCTGCCAAATGATGATAAAAATTTCAGTAATAAGCTGTTCAAATGATGCAGTCATTGAAAAGCAGGATAGTAGGATAGTCCAATTTGCTGTTGTGATCCTGCAAGAAATCAAGAATATTCTATAACTTGAGTTTTGAAATTATGACTTTTTTGATAATTAGGCATTTTGCATATTGAAAACGTATATTTTATCAAAAAGCATTGTCACTTTTCTATTGCAAGAAATGCTTTCTGCAGCCTTGATTGTAAAGCCATATTACAAATTAGTCTTATTTCAAGAGTGTTTTTATTGTGTGCTCACATGTATATAAACATGAATCTTGTGACTATGAAATTTATATTTGCATGCTCAATCAAGTATCTGAATGGCACTGGCCTACAAAGAATCAATCAAAATACAAATAATGAAAATAAATTTATAGTTACTAACATCAGAGATCTGGCCCTCTTGTTCCCAATCTCGGCTTCTTTAGTCTTGGTGAAATTAATATGTCTCTATAGTTTGAAAATCAATCCACATTGAAATGACTACTACAAATATCAGCATTGCTGGAGTACTTCAGTTGAGTTGGAGGTGTTCAATCCGATTCTAATGATGTCAACCTAAACTGACCAAACAGAAATTGCCATTACAGAGCTGCCCGAATTGTACACCGAGAAAGTAACAATAGAACCTCATGACGCCACATGGTACTTTATACCGAGCAAAACTACTTGTTTTTTTATAAGAAGAGACTCAATTTTGAGCACTCATTGTAGGCAGCAGATTCAAAATTTTATAAAAAAAATAATGAGGATGGCTTCAATGTGATCACTAGTTATCATTTCATGTATAAACCTATAAAGGGCCCATGTGACCCCATTGTAATGTAGGTTTATTGAAAATCAGAACTCCATAAAAGAGAGGCTTGGCCTAATCGAAGCAGATGTGGGAAACTTTCAGACTGAAGTGGCTGAGCTGTCAAGAACAGAAGACAACTCCGATGCCAAGTTACTAGACGTAGAGGTGAAAATTGCCTGGCAGTTTGACAAATTGCAAGGTATGCATTTTGAAATTAACCGTCAAAAGCAATTCAGCTGGAAATCTTTGTTTCGGGTTTTGGGCGTAGAAGAAAAAGCAGACGAAGATGTTGTAAGGATTTTTATCGATGTTCTTCATGCTGAAATTGGCATACAATTGAAGCCTGAGGAAATCGATATTGTTCACAGAGTGGGAAAGAGAAGAGCCGATGATGTACCAACACCTCTTTTAATGACATAAAGAAGAAAGGCCTTTGATATTAGACAGATATTGAACGAAATCATCCATCAAAAGCAAGCTTTGGGGGGTGGGGGTGGAAAGTGTTTGGATGGTGGATGGAAAAATAAGGTATAAATATTCTGATGCTGATCATGTTTATGTATTAATTCCTATAAAGACTACATGAATTTATTTAGTCGCTTAAATAGAAAATAGGCTATTTACCGAGATGGCCTACTTCACTCTAATATTGTAAATAATGACAATAATACTACAATAAATTCGAACGACTTTGTACAGGTTCAGAAAACGTTCAGTGGTGAAGGTGCTTTGAGGGTGTGCGCATGGAACATTAATCATTTAGGAATCAAATCTGCTATAAATATTAAGGAAACCAATTTAATAGCTCTTGATGAAATTTTGGAAAAAATGATTTGGTTTTGTTTTTCTGAAACTTGGAGAGACCAAAGGACACTTTTCGATAAAAGTTTTAATAAATTTTTAGTCTCAAGAAACACTAGTCTGGAAGCGAACAATAGCGCTATTGTTTTAACTTTCTTGATATTGCAAGAGCTAGAGCAACAACCTCCAAGTGCATTCGAAGATCTTTACTGTGTATAGTTGTTAGGGAATATGGACGATTGTGGCTTTGTGACGGTGCTAATCTTGAAACTTTTTGGAAATGTTTCAATGAATATATTTTTGAACAAGACA
Organism: Chrysaora achlyos; assembly: GCA_015164055.2. Taxonomy (NCBI): domain Eukaryota; kingdom Metazoa; phylum Cnidaria; class Scyphozoa; order Semaeostomeae; family Pelagiidae; genus Chrysaora; species Chrysaora achlyos. Next base: position 6,823 of record WUAR02216659.1, read on the forward strand.
ACCAACTTATCGAACAAATAACAGAAGTTCAAACAGAGGTAAATCATATTTTTTAGTCGGTTAACCTTGAAGAGTCACCTTTCCCGCTCAAGGGCAACACCAATCTTTCTTACGCATTTTTATGTGTTCGTTGTGCAAAGCTTCCTTTAAAATGTTTACAGGTAGAATTGCATTAATAACAATGTATAAATATTTTACACATGCGCATCCTAGGCTGCAGATTAAGCAGAGAACTTTGACTGTGTACAGTCACAGAATAGAGAGCTAGGCAGAAGGGACACTAGTGTCGGCACCCTTTGTTGGAAGTGGACGCGCATTTTTGAGCTTGCAGTGCTTAACCTCGTTTTCATGCACGGACATGGTGGAAATTTCCACAAGCAAACTTATAGTTAAAGTATGCAGAACAGGATTTGAAATACAATTATTTACAGTTATTGCACTTCGGCTTCAAACTATTATAATGAAACCCTTCTCCACATAAATCAATAAGACACATTTGTGCCCGAGTTTAAAAAAATCACTAATCATTCAATTGAAGGGTACAAATTTATTAAAGATAATTGTAATTAAAAAACGAGTGCATAATCATTTTACAATAATTTAAACGAGTATACTGAGTAGCTTTTTTTACAATTTAGGAAGATTACTTTCTCACTAGTTTTCAACATCTTCTACTGACACCTTGTTGTTCCTGTTCGAGCAATAATTTTGTATTTGCTGCCATGATGCATCTTCGCCAACGTAGCAAACGTTGTTTGTGGGAATTGTTCGTCTTCTGTACTTTGAACATCAGTGATTCTTGCTGCTCCCAAGATGCATTTATCCTGCCAGGTCCCATCTCCCATGTAGCAAAGGTTTTAGAAATTGTTCTTACTCTGTTCTTTCAACATCGGTGATTCTTGATAGATATTCTGTTCTTTGAAATTGATATCATACCAACAGTTTGTAACGCAATGTCTTTAAAAATAGTTATTGAATGCCCAGCATATAAATGGGCAACTTTTAAATATTTCCTGTTCTTTCATTTTGTTGATGCTAACTTTCTGTTGAAAAACTTCAAGCAATAGTATATGCGCATTCTTATATATAGCTTCAGCATATACTTTTAGGGAAAGATTGAAAGTTAAAGATCGATTTCTGCTTTTTCATTATGGCGAATAAATGCTGTCCAATTCCAATTTCTAGTTATAACTGTCAACAGGTTAGTATGGAAGAGTTGTCTGTAGGCGCCGTTGAACTGGATAGAAGTTGGGTTGTCAGAATTCCCACCTTGCTGACAAATTAAGCCAAAGAAATTTTCCAGAGGATCCTGGTTCAACTGCCTTGTGACCAGATATGACGCTGTGCCATCATCATACAACTTTCTCCACATTAAAAGAATTGCATTGAGTGTTTGCTGCCAGCCCTTCAAACATTTGATCTGTCCAGCTCTATTAACACCATTTATAGGATTTATGAATTTTAATTCCCTAAAAAACTTGATGCCATCACTCAGAACATCAAAGTGTGGTGATCCTGGAGTGAGAGGGGGCCTGTAAACTTTCGAGTCTTTAAAGCTAAGAAAGTTACAACAATCAAAGATCTTATCCATTTTGGCAACACACTTTTCTGTACCTATAGCCATGCCAGGTAAACCTTGAAGTGCAGCATATGTATTAACTCCAGTAGCTCCTGAATGACTCAATTTCGACTTGCTAGCTTCACACGCATCTTTATAAATCCATTTGATGTGTTTTCAGTTAGGTTTGGAGCTGTTCATATATAAAGCGTTTGCTCTTTTTCATAAAAGGACTTTATATGTTGCCAAACTCGAATGTCAACTTCACACCTTTCGATCCGACCTTTGCAATAAATAGGAGAAAAACCACATTTCTCATTGCCCAATGGGAGACGGATCTCTCCCGAAACGTTGCCCTACAAAATGTCAAAGGCTTGTCATGATAAATGGTGACTATCATGTCTAATACAGTGTCAGAAACAGCCTTGATAAGTCTGAATATATTTAATTTCTGACAGATTTGAGAAGGTGAGGGGGTCATAAATAGAAAAATACCTTTTCTCTCCAATTTCGAAATATGGCTTATCAGCGGTAACTCAAAGAGTTTTCCAATGTTTCATGAAGTTAGAGCCTTGGTCACTTACAATAGTTAGAGTATTTAAACCAATGTTCCCAAGGGAGACTAGTGCATTCTTAATAATTTCTTTATGCTGGTCTGTGCTACTTGATTCATTTACCAAAAATTATGCAACAGGTTGTTTCCAGTTGTTGAGGGCACCCCTGGCCATCAAAGCAAGAGCAAAGATGATAAAAAGCTTTCTGTTCTCAGCACTCAAATGGAATTGCTTGCAGTCTACTCTTCAGATCACTGGTCTTGAACCCCCAGTGTCTGGATTGAAAGATGCAAATGAGCCTTTCATCATCGAAGATCTTTTGGATGACTTTATTCATCTACGAAATGTATTTATTGAAAAGTGTAAATTGACAAGGTAGCAGATACAATGGTTGGCTAAGAAAACTGTACACCAGCAAAACTCTGAGTTTTGGGGGAAACACAGAAGACTTTGTTTAACTGGCAATGACGTTGGAGAGGTTCCTGGAGCATTCAACTGATATCACTTCGGAGGTAGACCATACCCACCTTCTTTGTTCAAGAAATTGAAAGGAGAATACAGCTTTGGAACTAAAGATACAATTTTGTGGGGACAAATGCATGAAGAACATGCAATTGAAGAATATTCTAAAGTATCTGGCGACCAAGTCAAGCTAGCAGGTCTCTTTCTTTTCCCTCGCGGATTCCTTGGTAGCACCCCAGATGGAATTATCTATAGAAATGCATCACCAAATGGAAATTGTGGTGCATTAGAAGACAAATGCCCATGGAAATATGGAAATTCTACCATATGTGAGATGATTGAGGCCGAGCTGAAAGGAATCAGTGAAAAGTTTCTATTTCACCAAAGAAGGATTCTTGAATCCAGACCACAACTACTGGCATCAAGTCCAAGCTGAAATAGCTGCCCTCGATGTATACTTGGCCCATTTTGTTGTTTGGACAACAAAAGACATCAAGTTTGTTGAAGTGGAAAAATGTAGCAAGTGGACTGAAAAAAATTTCCCAAGGCTACAAGATTTCTACTAGAATGAGCTGATGCCAAGACACTATAGTGCCAAGTGAGCCTATCACTTTATTGAATGAAAAACAGCTTTTTAAAGCTACCAATATCATAAAACCAATATCTTTTTTCAAAGCTACTAACAAACCAATAGTGTAATCACGCTTGGTGTTTTTGTTATAATCTATATAATACAGGGTATCAATTAATTAATCGATCAAATTTACTATATTTATAAAATAAAGGGTAGCATGTGTGACAACCAATCCCAAGCAAATCTTGTTGGTTCTTGGAGTGGCTGTGAAAAAACCATTTGAAACTCATCATCAGTCAGCCAATCTCCATCAAATGGTCCTATGAGAAATCAGGTTGTCATAGTTGGTCAGTATTCCACGAATAATTGCAGATTGCATATTGACTAGTACTGCACACACCTGAACCAGTTTGTCAATAAATTGTCTGAATGGGGCAGTAATTAAGTCCAAGAATTTATAATTTCGCAATCTTTCAATGGCTCCTGTTGAGTTCAGAAAATGAGAACACAAGGAAAATCCGCCATTATGGTTCTCTCTCGTGTTCTACAGATCTACGTGTTAAAAGAGAACTGGCAACAACTGTAAATATAAACAAAATGGTAGACAGAGTTGTGGTGTGTATTAATCGTGGGAATGATACAAGAACACCATATCTCTCCCCAACTCAATATAAACAAAGAGTAGTATAAACAAAACGTTAACAAAAGATAACAGTGAACAAAATAGGTAATCTGTGTGTTCATTTATTTTGACACAAAGTCGTTCAAATATGGTGAAGGGCGCTTAAATCGTGATGACTGACGGCTGTCACCATGAAATGCTAACCCTTCCCGTACAGCCTCTTCATCAGTTGTCTCACAAAACGGTATTGTATCATCATCCAAATCAGTGTCCTCAGGGACTGATGTTTCAGGTAAAGAAGGGGCTAAACTTCCAGAATCCACGCTGTTAGGTGATTCATCGACCACAGAATTGGGTGGGCTGTGATGTATATCGGTTATAGGCAGAGAAGAGTCAGCAATAATAAGATCATTATCATCATCATCACTAGAGTCAGTATCAATGGTAGATGTCGGCCGCATTGCAGTAGGGGGTAAGTGGTATGGTTTCACGTGTGTTGAATTTCTCATGGTGACTCTACCATTGTGGCGAAGTTCAATTGCATTGCCCTTGACATTGATAACCTGGGCTGGAGTATGGTGCCAAGGACTCTGAAATTTGTTACGAAAACGGCTATGATTGGCAACAAGTACAGTTTGATTTCGTTTAATTGAATGTTCTCTTGCTCTGTTGCGTTTATCATCATACAATTTCGCCTTGTGTTTCTACAGTTTGTCAGCTGAATCAACCTTCGCTTTGGACAACGTATCAAGATGATGACCGGTTGGTAGCTTGTCCTTCAGATGACGACCAAACATTAACTCTGCTGTTGTGGTGCCAGTAGCTGCATGAGCTGTGTTTCTGTAGTTCAACAGAAAGTTTTGTAATGCGATTCGCCATGTCCATCTGCAATAGCAGCCTGAAAGTATTTCTTTATTGTTCGGTTAAACCATTTGACTTCACCATTGGACTGTGGGTGGTAAGGAGTGCACCGGCGACGTTTGATACCAAACTCCTTCCCTAGGTTCCTGAATTCTATGCTGATGAACTGTAGTTCATTGTCCGTTACCATTCCCTTGGGAGCACCATATCGGCAAAAAGTTGGCGAAGCTTAGTGGTGACGACAGGAGCTGTAATTTTGTGAACAATTTCCACCTCTGGAAACCGGCTAAAGTAATCCACGCATACCAATAGGTTTTCACCAGAAGGAAATGGTCCACATATATCACAGCCTACCATCAGCCAAGCAACTTTTGGAATGTCAGTCACTTTGAGTGGTGTGTGAGGCTGAGTAGGTTGAAGAACTTGACAAGAGTAACATTTTTGAATATGCATTTCGATATCTTTACTCATTGACGGTCACCATACCTTGGTGCGAAGGCGTTCCTTGGTCCGGACAATCCCTTGGTGTCCTTCGTGAGCTAGGTCTAGTATCTGTGATTGTAGTGCAGCAGGGATCACTATACGGTTGTTTAGAAGCACGATATCTTGGTCAATGCTGAAGCTGCTACTTGATGCTTTGAATATTGAGAACTGACGAACTGGAGGGAAAGAGTCATGTTTAAATACTGTATGAGATTATGGAGTGAGGGATCAGAGGCAGTGGCTTTCTGGATATCCTGGAGGGTGATGCTGATTGGTAGGGCGCTTGATATTACAAAATTCACATGACTCTCAATACTGGCAGAGTGTTTGTCAACGCTTTCAGCTAAAGGATTGGATCAAGATGGGTAATCAGCTGGATTGCCACTGCCAGGTTGGTAATACAGGGTAAACTTGTATGGCATTAAGCGCATTAACCAGCGTTCAATTCGAGGTGGAGGGTTTGCAGATGGTTTGAATAATGGTAATTTGTGTAGACATCAAACTGCAAGCCGTAAAGATAAAGCTTAAAGCGATTGATTGCAAAGCAGATTGCCAATGTCTCTCTCTCAATTTTTCTATAGCGTCTTTCTACACCAATCAAAGCTCGGCTAGCATAGCTGATTGGTCGATAGTTGCCACATGGTTGTAACTGAAGTATTACAGCTCCCAAGCCATAAGGGGATGCGTCATTACGATTCGTGTAGAAGCATTTGGAGTGAAATAGGCAAGTGTTTCGCTAGATGAGAGCTGCTCTTTAAGCTGTTGGAATGAGCTCTAATGCCGGTTTGTCCATGTCCATGGAGCATTCTTTACGATAAGAGCACGTAACAGTTCAGTGAATTTTGCGAGGCTTGGTATGAATGCGGTAAGATAAGTAATGATTCCTAGGAATGAACGCAGTTCTTTTGTATTGGTTGGCGGCTTAAGTGCTTTGATGGCTGCCACTTTAACCGGATATGGTGAAAGTCCTTCGGCTGAAAGCACGTGACCCATGTAAGTAACTGATTGTTGGAAGAATGTACATTTCTTCAGATTTACCGTAACATTGTGATGGCATAGTCTGGACAGTGTTTCATAAATTCTTTTCAGCATTGCAGTTTCATTTTCAGCACCAATTATGATATCGTCTGAAATATTTCTGACACGTTCAAGACTACCCATTAAATGCTCTATTTCACGATGATAGATTTCTGCGGCAGGTGACATACCAAAGATGAGGCGAGTGTAACGTAAGATGCCTTTTCTGTGTGCAAGTGCTGTGGGTGAGTTGGTGATATCCTTTGTTCAAATCTAGGGTACTGAAAACTTTGCAGCCATTGAACTCATGACGGAATTCCTCTAGCGTTTGGATCTGGTATGGTTCACGAATTATTGCAGAATTGGTTCATTCATATCAACACAAATATGAATACCTCTGTTGATTTTTTTGCTTACAATATGAAGAGGGTTAATCCAGGTTGGAGGTTTTTCGTCTTTCTCCAGCACTCATAGAACCAACAGTTTTTTGTCTATTTCTTTATCAATTTCCTTTTGAAACAGTATGGGTAACCGGCGTGGCTTTTGAGCAATTGGCGCTATGGAGGGATCAACCTGAATCTTTACTTTAACATCTTTCACTTCCCCAATCCAGTGAATCTGTCATTATATCGGTCAAGGATTTTGCTAAGCTCAGAGTCTGAAATAGCATTGATCAACTAAGTGGGTGGTCCAATATGCAGAAGGTTTAGTGCGATGGCAGTGCTGTAACCAAGTATAGGAGGATCAGCTGTTTCCATGACAGGGAACTTAGAATGGACGCTGATTTTGGTATCAGGTGAATATGCATCAGCAAATATGGCACCCTTGAATGGCATTGGTACATCATAGTTGAAGGCAAAAACGTTTTTGGTGTACAACTGCATTGGTGGGAGTGAATTCATTTGCTGCATTCGACTTCACTGATAATGTTCACAGAGCTACCACTATCTACCATGAAGTTCGAGGTTGCGCCCTTCAAGGTTACAGGAGATTAAGCATGACGTTGCTGAGATGTTTTTATTGTAAAGGTGAATTCATAGTCAGAGTCAGAGTTTCATAAACATAGCGAACCTTGTTATGCATGTGTTTTTGAGGTATATCTTTAGCTTTGCGACATACTTTGCTAAAATGCCCAGCGATACCACAGTTGTTGCAAGTTCTGCCTTTTGTCACTTCATAGTTGTTGCCCAGGTGGTTTGTTCCTCCACAATTATAACAGGCTCCTTGGTTTGCATGTGTTGCAGGCATGGTGACTCCAGATTTAGGAATTCTGTTGGAACCAGTAGCAAAAGACAGTTTATTAATGAGATCTTCAAGCTGGTCTGATGGAATGGACTTTGTAATGGAATCATACTGCTTAATTTGTTGATTCGATATCTCTGCTGTCTGTGCAATTTGAATTACCCTGTCAAGGGAAAGGGTTGCTTCTTGTAACAGTTTCTTTCTAAGTCTGTTCGACGAACATTTATCAATAATTTGACTGATAAGTTCTTCATCAATAACATGAAATTCACACGTGCGGGCAAGCACCGAAGACGTGTAAGATATGCATCAATAGTTTCAGTTTCCTCTTGACCACAGGAACGAAATACATGTTTCTCAAAGTAGTTGTTTTGCTTAGGCTGAAAATAGTTTTTTAAAGCTTCGGCAGCGGTTTTAAAGTCTGCTCCTTTATAACAGGATCAGGTATTGATCTGAAAATTCGAGCTACTTCTTCTCCAGCACAGTGAAGTAACAAAGCACGCATTTGCTTGTCATCCAAAATTCTTGCAGCAATGATATAGTTATCGAATCCATTTTGCCAGGCTTCCCAACGTGACCCAAGACTAGTTTGATCACCTTGAATGCTGAAAGCAGGCGGGCAAGGAATCATAATGCTCGAAGCCATTATAAACGTAAAGTAAATTAGCTGAGAGAAATTATATCCTATCAACTGCCCCAGTTGTTGAGTTCAGAAAATGAGAAGGAGGAGAGAAACAATCAATCATAGTAACAATAACTTTAAAGGTTGGCTTCTCCAAACCTGTGTAGCTTTTTACATGGGCATAACTTAGATTGACAAACAGAAACCGTTTTTCTCTAAGAACTCTCACTTCCTTCTTCATAGCATCAAGTTCATCCATCAGGCTCTTAACACTAACCGTTTCTTCCAAAGGCTCTGATGGAACATCAACTTGGAAAGAGCAGCTTTGATCAGAAACTGCTCTTGCCCTTGATACTGTGTTAGTTGTTCCTAGCTCCTAGGCAAGCGTTCATCTACCTCTTTGCCACGCAAATTATAAGAAGGAATTGATGTTTTTTTTAAATGTTTTTTCCCAAACTTAACTGCGGTGTTAACTCTTGGTCTGTTATAATCTTCTTCACCAAAGGGATATGACCAAACACATGCTGATGTACTGGGCTGGAAATTTTCTCCACGGATTTTTGCTATCCATGCATTTCTCCTTTGAGGGTCTGAGGGATATTGATGAAAAGCACGATCTGGCTCATTTGCTGAGGTGGCAGCACATTTAAAAATAGAACAATTCTTCTGCATTTTGGATTATTTCTTGAGCAGTTACAGTAAGGCGGTAGGCCTTGGATACGGGCCTAAGTGTAGGCCAAAATTGAAGCAATGAAAAAATAGCAATAAATTTAAAAAAACGATCAGTAAAATCGATAATAGTGCTAGAATGTATAGTAATTTTAATATCAAATGTAAAAAGAATATTAATGAGGAACAAACTTGAGTAAATGTGCTTCAAGATAAGAACGGGAATTGCGAATGGCAAACATCAATTAAAAAGAGGCGCTCGATTGGTTGCTACCACGTCGCTAAGGCGCTGCAACACCGACCAATCAGGAGCGATTTTGGTTGAAAGCCATATAACTTCATGAAATCAGGAATTTTTCATTTGTCACATTTCCCAAACAGCTCTTTTAAGTCATTGCTTAATTCAGATGTGACAGGTTTTGACGACTTTTCAATTGCAAGCTTCATCTTTGTTATATATTTCACAAACTATTTGCATTTTAGCCGGTTTTCTTTCAATGCCAAAAACAAACTTGCCAGGGGTAGTTGATGTCAATGGGGCTTTGCAGCTGTCTTTTTATTTTTGTCTCTCTTCTTCAACTATCGAACTTCGTATGTTTCTCTTTCTCTGCACTTCCAACACAACTCTACAGACATAACCAAGATCTCACAATCTGCTGCTCTTATATACTCTTATATACTTGGTTCAGAAACATTTGATATCGTTCCTTAACACATAGCTTTTTTGGATCACCTGAATTTTGGTATCACTGTTTGAAACTTTGATAACACTCGGTATATCCAGTCCTTTGCATAGCAGATGGCTGTCTAGTTCCATTAAAAGGTGAGATAGGAAGACATTTTGCATTTTATTTTCGTACTAGTGAATGCGTACCTTAGTGAATGTGTACTTTTAGTGAATGTGTCGTTTTAGTGGTTGTGTCATCTTGTTATAATTTTGCTGCGCGGACCCTTATATAAGTAAGGATGCAAATGGAGCTCTGCTTACATACTAACGGATCTCTGTGCAACCAATTCAGGTCCTAATAATTATTACATTTATTTCTAACTCGCTCGATGCCGCTGCGCAGCATCTTCGCTCAAGGGTCTGGGTCGTTTCCATTTACTTAAATCACTTAAGCCTTGAGAAAAAAAATATTAAAGATATCTATATTATAACGCGCAAACCCATGTATGTATCAGGAATTCCTTTGTTTAGAGCTGCCCTAAATTACGGTCGGCG
>WUAR02217770.1:6571-16707 GCA_015164055.2 Chrysaora achlyos
TGGTGGGATATCATCAATACAGTGGAGGGATATCATCAGTACCGTGGTGGGATATCATCAATACAGTGGAGGGATATTATCAGTACCGTGGTGGGATATCATCAATACAGTGGAGGGATGTCATCAGTACCGTGGAGGAATATCATCAGTACAGTTGAGGATGCGAAGTACATTGACGGCTGCGAAATACAGTAGAATGTTGTTATCAGCACGATGGAGGGTTTTCTGCGGTACATTAGAGAGTTGTCATCGGTACAGTGGAGAGTTATCATCAGTAAAATGGAGGGTTGTCATCAGTACAGTGGAGGGTGCAAGGTACAGTGGAGGGTTATCATCAGTAAAGTGGAGAGTTATCATCAGTACAGGGCTGGATGCAAAGTACAGTAGAAGGTTATTATCAGTACGGTGGAGGGTTATCTGCAGTACAGTGGAGGGATATCATCAGCACTGTGGAGGGTTGTCATCAGTACAGTGGAGGGTTATCATCAATAAAGTGGAGGGTTGTCATCAGTACAGTGGAGGGTGCGAAGTACAGTGGTGGATGCGAAGTACAGTAGAAGGTTATCATCAGTACAATGTAGGGTAATCTGCAGTACAGTAGAGGGATATCAACAGTACAGTGAGGAATTGTCATATGAACAGTAGAGGGATAACATCAGTTCAGTTGAGGATGCGAAGTCCAAGACAGGGTGATCATCAATAAGGTGGAGGAATCGCAACTAAGCTTTAAGTGTTGCATGATAGCTGCGCCTAGGTCACAACACTATTTCGATCAATGAAACTGTATCATATGTAAACGAGCCCATGAATTTTTTTTGCAGTATTGTTTAGTTATATCTATTGTTATATCATGCAATCGAGTGATCGGTGGCGTCTATTTAGAGGTTGCCAGGGTTGGACATTTGACAGGGGCTTCCACCAAAAAAAAAATCGGAACTATTATCTGAAGAGCAAAATGTTTTCAAGGCAGTCAATTGCATGAAAGGCAAGGCTGCAACCCTGGTTGCAATGTCTGACCTTCGTCTAATCATAAGTAACTGTGATTAAAAATCCATCACATCAGTTTTCCGTCCTCGTTCCATGAAGCGTCTTTGTGTGAGTGGGCATATTCAGTAAGCCAGAGGAGATTAAGTGAGATGAGGGAATATCAAGCTAGATGGATACGATAATTGCGATATTCTACAATTGCAGTGATGGTTCTCCTCGTGCTTGTGAATTCCATCCCCCCAGCTTACTCGACATTCGCCAACCTGCTGACGGGTTTTTTCTTTCGGCGCTTGTTCACTTGTTCTTTTTCAGTTCCAGTGTGGGCGGTTGGTTAGTTGCAGTTTCGTTTTAGCACGAACTCATATAATAAATCTATGTACACACTATTTCAAAACCGATAATGTTCTAAAATCAGATCAGATCTAAAGCAATATGTAATAAAATGCTGCATAAATGGCCAAAGCGATCATTTAAGTTCATTTGTTCACGGTTCGTATATGTTCTCTTTAGATTTCCATGCTTTGGTATTTCAAAATTTCGTTGTCATGTGCACTATCTTTGGTCTACTATTCGGCCCGTCTTCCTTCACCTACCTGTGAACTTTTCAATAGCTTGAATGGCACAATAAACTCATGTCAAAACTATTTTATGTTTGCGCGCGATTGGAGGGCAGAAAATTCTTTGCAGTTAGCTTTTTCGTGGTTGCCCTTCTTTTGATCATAGGGTGTCTATTATTTTGTAGATGTTGATATAGAAATCGCCTCGTCATGTTTTACCCGTGCTTAGACCTTCAACCAATCTTTCAAAAGCAGGTGCAAATACGATGTTCCTCTACATTTATAGCGACGGGCTGTAAAAGAGCCGTTTTTCGAGCTTTGGGAATCTTAGCTTCTAGTTGTTGACAAATAAAAATTTCCTTTCCTACGTAACTCGCCGAACGCAGCTTCCTTTTTGGTAATCTGATCTTGAGAAATAGAAATTGGAATAGTGGGGTAAGTAATTAAGTTAATCCCAGTTCACAAACTGATTCAATTTATGACATAGTATTATAGCAGTCAATATTTACCAGACAATTCCATGTTTCTCTGCCCTGCCTATCTTCTTAAATCTCCATTCAAATTTCTTCTCGTAAATTTCAAACCAATATCTTTCCTGCTCAGACTAATTTATCTTTACAGGAGTTTCCAGTGAGGATGTTTGCCAGGAACGTTTAGAAAAAAGTCTTTATATTCAGAGGAAACCAGAGAGACAGAGCTGATAGAACAACCAGCTCATTCATTTTGCGATCAGATGCAAGATAGCAGTACAGTGCATGCATAAGATGTATGCATGTCTGTATTTCTTCTTGCAGTAAATAATTATACGACGGTAAAAGGGTATACAGAAACCACACAACAATACTAAAGCAGTGTATTTAGCTAACTGCTCTTAAACTCAATTTCAGCTCTTTTTCTCACATTTAAGCTCCACACCATATAGAATTATTTTCTTTGAAGGGATATTCCAAATTATTTCCTACTACAGGGCCAAGCTTTCAAAAGATTTACAATTTTCAAAAATATTAACAGCATCATGCAAATTTGCAATTTCATACATTTTGAAAAGAGCTATATGGCCCCCGGATGCGAAAGAGCTAAGCACTCCTTTCGCTAGGATTCAAATAATGGGATGTTTTGAGTAAAATTTTAAGATTTTACATTCAATATTTGCTTTTATTTGGCATTTAACTCTTTGGTTTGATAGTATTCATTAAGAAACAATTGTTTGATGCTGTATGGAAAATTTGTATTGTAATTTGCTTCTTTGATCACTTTTAAAAGTACAACTATTGTCCGTAGCAAATCCGCTCTTGTGAGATGAAAACTAACTTGCTTCAAAGAATTATCTCATCCCTTATAGCATTCGTATTTGTGGATTAGGGTAGTTTCATGGGACAAACAAGGAACGTTTCTGGAAGGAATCCAAACATTATTTAAATCTTTCGTATGCGTGCAGTCGCATTTAATGAGGCTCTTGCGTGTTCTTGCAATATTGGTTTAAGTTATTCTGGAATACTGCATGAATCAAAAGATCAAAGGTGATGCCATTAGATTTCTCGTATGGTCCGTTTCGTTTGCATCACACCTACATGCGTGAGGCGTCGGATGCTGTTAAACCAACTGCATGCAGATGACTCCTCCACCATTACAATGTCAAGGTTGTGTACTCGTGCAGCTCTCACGCAACTTAAGGACCAGGTTCCGTAAATCAGACTGGCTGTGGCAAGGGTCGAGGCCTATGAAAATACCGGTTTTCTTCGGTTATCCTGTGACGGAGAAAATCCTTTAAAACATCAAAGCCCCTTCCTTCTGAAGACATTATTCAATGGCTTTTTTCATTCAATCAACATTTCTATCTAGGCAATGAGGTTTTAGTTTGCACAGAATGAGCATATGCAATATTAAGGCCTAAGCACAACCCTCAAGATCCATATAGTTGGCAAAACAAAACCATATTGACAGAAGGAATCCAAATTTTACTTTTCAAAAATGATATATATTTTAGATATATATAAAAATTCATTAAGAATTGTCTGCCCGGCTATCTATTTGAATTTATAGCATAGTAAAAATGACTTAAAGACTCTCCTGGTGAAAGGCTTTTTAGGTCAAAGAGGTATATTTCTTGAATTGCAATTTGAGTTTGCGGCTTTACGCATAGAAATTTGTTGCCAAAAAAGGATTAAATCCCTTTATTCTACGAATTTAAAAAAAAAGTGGAGGAAGGAAACGTATTGCTGTGCTTAAAATTTAGAAAATCCTCTGCAATTGCTGTGTCCTTTTATATTATAGTTAGGGAGGGTTCATTTAACAAATCTATTTGTGACTGTCCCCAATGCTCCTATCACTACCGCTATTACGTTTACCTTTTTCATCTTCCGCATCCTTGCAACCTCATATTTTAGCCGGGCATTAGTGCATTTCTCTTCTTCTTTCTTCTCTATGCGAGAGTCAAACGGGCCCGATGGTTATAAATATAAGTTCGTATTTGTGCTAGTGCCCGAGCTAACAGCTCAGTTAACATAGGAATACGCTATACTAGGTTTATGTTAGTTACTACACATAGTTACGATAATGAAGAATACCACTAACTTATTCACGCACAGGCAGACATTTAGCTGATTTATTTTTTCCAAGCGAGAAAGAGAAGGATATAATTGTAATTATATTTATTAATATTACCATTAGAACAGTCCCTAGGGAGACAGTCGTAGCTAATGTAGAATATGATTTAGAAAGATTTCCATTTGCTATGAATACACAGTAAGAAATGTTGTCTCTTTTACCAATATCCGACATGTCTATCATAGAGGATACATTCATTCAAGAAACTACTACAACTAAAAAATGAATCCAAGAAAGACATTTTGATAAACCAAGGAGAAAACGCAGCTCGTTTAGCGTAGGCCCCATAATATCTTCAGAATGCATTTCCTGATAGTATTATCCCGTAATTGGATTTCAATAGAGATATCATCCAAGTCTTGACCTTTCGATTGAATTGAGCTGTTGAGATTTTGTCACAGATACCGATAAATTTGTTTTCATGTATTTTAGCTGAATCGAGGGCTTGCCATTTCATTTCACATAATCCAGTCAGACGGTATTTGAAAAATGTTTATCTCGATCTCTTTTTGGATTAACCCTTAACAGACCATTGAAACAAAATGCAACAACATTTTATAAAAATGTATATGATGCATAAACAACAAGGATGGATTTCAAAATATCAAGCCAAGCGCAAACGGACATTCATGATGGGTATCAATTGTCAGTGATTTGGAGCAGAACTGGCACATGCAGAAACCTATAAGTTGACTCATTGTAGCTATAATCCCACCAGTCCTATCGAAGTTGAAGAAGCGACGGACTATTAATTGGAAAGACAAAAAGTAAAACACGATTCATTCCTGTAGAGCCTTGCTGACCTAAAGTGTATGTCGATTTAGAAGCCACTAAGAAATAATCGTTATGAAGCTTGAAAATTACCTCCTCGGTATAACAACCCTGTGTTTAATTTGCGAGATTGGAGCAACCATGGCAAAGAAAACAAATGAAATTTATCCATCTGAAACATCGTGTGTTGGCTGCAATGAAGACTTCTTGGATGTTCGTTCGCAGTATCACTTACAGATGATCAAAGAAAGAATTCAATTTGTTCTAGGATTAGATCCTTCGAAACCCGCTGAAATTCCTCAAAGATCAGTTTCAGCACTGCCTGGCCCTATCAAGCAAGGAGATTTTAGAGTTATTGGACAATCGAATGATCAACACAATCTCAATACCAATGTACAAAGGCAGATTATCCTATCGGAGCAAGGTGAGAGTTTATAACAAATAAGCAATATGCAAAAAAAAGATCTTTGACCTTTAGCTTCAAAAGGGAAGTGTGTTAAGGAAAGTATAAGTATGGCTTTGGGCGTAACTAATGCATGTTCCAAGTGGCGAAGAAGATCAACATCCTTCGATAGTCATAGTCATAGTCTTCATAGATTATGGTGATTTCTTGCTAGCCAGAAATCTCTATTTCATTTTCCTGCAAAGCAAATATGTCTTTGAAGCAACATGATATCCCACTAGAAAATGCACCTCAAAGCGTTCCAGTAACTGTAGCTATTCATTTTGTATTTTGCTATCTGTTTAGGACTTTTTTATGTCAATTGGTGCGGAAATGACCCTTCTCAAGCTTCTAGATAGTTTTATCTGAGATTTCAACTGTCTGTCTATAAAAAAATCGATTTTAAAAGGTTCAATTCTATTATTGGTATAAAATGCCTTGATGTGAGATTCTAGCTAGAGGTGTTGCAGTCAAAATGTCAGCTAAATATGGAATCAGTTGGTATGCTTATAAATAAATGTCTTTAAATGGCTGCCTGCCATTTGTGTTGAATATGAACATTGATTACTTAATTAGTCTCACAAATTAAAATGCAACCTTAAAAAATGTCACGTGATGACATAACCCTATTCAAATTTTCAGCTGACAGATAGAGATGGGTATTTCAGCAAACCTAACAACGATATTGCCAATCCGTACAAAACGGGGGCAAGAGGGGGGGGCAGCTGTCCAGAAATTAAAAAGAAAGGTTTTTATGAAGACTTCTGAAATCAAAGAGATATTCAAACCTTCCAACGACGTATAAAATGCTTGAAGATCCCCTAATCAGATAAAACGTACTTATAAAGGGGCTTAAACGTTTTTTTACAGCCAAGCTTTGTGAATAACCACTCTAAGATTTAATACACTTAGGAATACAGTTATTGTTATGCTATCTTTTTTATTCAAATTCTTTCTGTGAAACGTTTAGTCTAATTCAAGGCCATTTATAGTGAGCATGTAATTCATGAATTATTAGTTTTCTTGTGATAAAGGGCAGGGTCACACAAATTCTTTCTCTAACTGCCCCCCGCCCCCGCTGAAAATTTCCTGGGTACGGCCTTGGATGTTGCTGATTTCTCACTAAGAGAGATGCTTCAATTACTTCTTTGCCCCCTCTCTTCCATTGCATGCATGCCGGTTCTTAGTGATATCGAAACGTAGTGGCAGTGCCACCACCACAAGATGACGGGGAAACAGCGCGGCCAGGGAAGTGCCCATTCGCGTGGATTTTCAAAAGGAAACTATCTAGTGTTTTTGATGATGTAAAAATCTTTATTCCGTGCTGTGTACTAACTAAATACAATCAAGCTTACGACGGCTGATTGATTTATTCTCTCACGTGCAGAACTCGAATTGTGGTGTTTTTCAGTAAGGGGGTAGCTTGCGAAATCTACCTTTCTCTCACATAAAAAATGTTACATATTCTAGTTTCGGTATTTTATTAAATTACCATTGCAGTATAAATTATTATATTTGTGCTATTATAGCTAGCTACTATTCCATTAAAGTTACGGGTAATGTTAGAATTTGCTAAATAATTTTTAAGAACATCTCTTAGCATACTTTTTGTAGCATATTTGTAGCAAGAATATTTTCTTTCCATGCAAAATTATTTGGGCTTTGATTTAGAAGGCTTAAAGAAGGCATAGAGTCACAGGTAACTGTCTTTGTGCATTACGTTTGTAGATGGAATGCCAGGACGTTCAAAAAAGCGATATTTGCAGTTCAACATATCTTTGACTTCATTCGGCTCTTCAAGAGAGCTAGGTGTGGCAGATATTTGGTTAACGCAAGCATTGTTAAGAAAAAGTCATCGCATTAAAATGACCCTCATCTCTAAAGGTTTAACATCGAAGCGTCAAACAAGAATGCTTAAAAAACAAGACTTTAAGATATTGCGAAAGAATGATGACTGGGCCAGCCTCTCAATAAAGAACCATCTTGGTGATTTTATGGATGACAAAGCTACAGCCAATTTTGATCAACGTACAATTGTACTGCTCCTAAGACTTTCAAGCAATAAAATAGTTGAGCAGACTTCACATGAATCCGAACGTTTCAGGTCATTTCTGGTCATTGAAACTACCGAGAAAGCCAAATCGCGCCAGAGGCGTGGTGTCGATTGCATTGCGGGACAAAACAATCGTTGCTGCCGAGCTAAACTCACAGTGAAATTCGCTGACATTGGCCTTGGGAATCATGTAATCGAACCACGTGAATTCGAAGCTTACCAATGCGTAGGAACATGTGGATCTTTCAGTAAAAACGTATCTCCGAGAGTTGAAATTGTCAAGAGTGTTCTCAGTAACTTGCGTCAGAAAAATGAAAAAACTGACCACATTAAGTTCTGTTGTACGGCAGAAAGATCTGTTTCTCAGAAACTCATATATTATAGCAATGACAAAACTCAGATATTTGCTAAGAATGTCGAGGGACTCATAGTAGAAAGCTGCGATTGTCTGTAAGGGGTTATGTGTATTTAGCTATCACGGCTTGTGGATAGATTGATGCTATTTTTCCACCTAAAACAACCATATGCAATATAGCTACAGCCACGCCCTTCTTAGGTGCAACTTACAGTGCAACTTACCCATGGCATCTTAGGCACCTAATTTCATTCCCCTTCTATTTTGCTTTCCCACTTGTGGTTGTGTGATATTTTCGGCGTCTAGATATTGTTAATTTATAACCTTACCCGAATTTTGAAACAGGGTGAAAAGAAAGGACGAAAGAACGATGGAAAAAAATGTTTAAAGAGCATGTCAAGATTAATACATAGGTAGGTAGGTGGGACGTTAATAGTATCAGTCTATGTTTGTGTTGTTAGCTACTTTGCGTACAGAAGTATCCGACCCATCCTATAAAATTTTTTAAGCAAAAAATGATAACTTGATTTCTGCATGGAGATCTATGTTTGGCTTTCTGTGGATTGCTTGAATCTATTCTTTTGGTCTTTTAAACTATCAATCCTATTTTTATTACTATAATCATTTCAGTTGTCAACTGCAGCAGAACTCTCCTAAAGGTATTGATATAATTTTATCCATTGGGAAAAGGAAGCATTTAAATGGTATTAATAAATATTCCAGTTTTTCTTTTAAATATTTGACTGTATTTATTGTAGAAATTGGCATGCTATTTCTAAAAAAATTTGTTTCTTTTTATAAGTTGTCAATCATACCGTACATTATACTTGCAGAATTTTCTTAATTAGATATAATAAGTACTGTTATTGTGTTTCAGAAATGTTTGCAGCTAACCTCTCTTTTATCATGTCTTCAAATATTTTGGCTGTCGTTTTCAAACTCCATTTCCATTCATCCCTGAAACCATTTTACCGCGCAAACCTACTAAAATTTGGTGCTAGACATAACATGGCAGTGTTCATTTATATATACGGAAGATTTGGATTTATTTGTCCTCGAGTAGTCCTGGCTATATTCACTGAACATTTTTTTTTTGTTTTTTGTTTTTTTTTTGTTTTTTGATATTTGTGAACTTCTGAAACAAACTTTTTTGAAGAAAAGAAAGGCTTTTTAGCTCCCCCACCCCTGAAATTTAGATAGCTGAGGGATCCAAAAATTACATAACGTATGTTTGTCTTTTTACCAATTCCCTGTCCTCACCCGTACGCAATAGAACAATATAAATTCAAATATTTGTTAAATTAAAACATTTAAGCACAGTTAAAACTACCAAGGACGGTGGCTTAGTTATTTGATTCCCCCGGACTTAGTGTCCTAGTTTTTATGGATGTTGAATGTCACTAGAGCGGGTTGACGCATGGACGGGCCAGTTTTGCAAAGCATGACATTTGGTCCCTAGGGTATCCAGTTCGAGAGTTTCTTTTAACAAGGGATTAGTTGCAGAAGCAAAAGTATGTTTTTGGTAATACTTTATGGTTGAGGAGGTTCTCGAAATATGAGCATTGCATTCTGGACTTTGAGATTTATGCAGCATGGTCGGTTAGCCAAGCTTCTTCTGAGTTGGCTAGGACAAGGCAGGTTGCATGGTCTTCGCTCCTTCTTCAAATCGTTGTACGTTCGTCGCCTGGTGTTCAAGCATAGTCAATAGAAAGAAGGATTCTATTGACTATGGTTCAAGCAACCTGGTGAGATCATTCCATTTTTATTTGAATTCATGCATACTACTTGTTAATTTGTTCGATATTTATTAACCATAGACAGAGCTGATGATAATATTAATCAAGCTTAATCAAGCTTTGAGTGGGCAAGAGGTTGATTTGGGACAATCCATGGTGGAAGCCTCTCTCGTAAATAGTAATGAAACTCTGCAGAAGTTGCTAGAATCTTAATCTGCAATTGCTAGGCTTGGTTCATCAAGGTCAAATCCAGGTTGTTCTGCATTTTTAAATTGCAATCCTTCTCAGGATCAGAATCAAGGACGCCCTCTGCAAGTTCCGAGTTTTATTAATGCGTCGGGGGAGTTCCTTGCCTCGATCCAATGTTGGCATTGTATTGTCACCTCAAAGCTCAGTGTTGCTAAGTTTGTATGCGTATGCCCTACTGTGTCAGTCCGTTATAAGGGACCCGGACAAAAATATTTTAGCGTGTTAACCTCTGTAGCTGTTTGTTCCTGGCAGTAAACGCTTGGCTCTTTGGCTTGTTAACCTCTGTAGCTGTTCGTTCCTGGCAAAAAGTCTTTGCTCTTTGGCGTGGTAGCCTCTGTAGCTGTTTGTTCCTAGCAGTAAACGTTGGCTCTTTGGCGTG
>WUAR02218881.1:0-16706 GCA_015164055.2 Chrysaora achlyos
AAAACACAAAAGGCAGACTAGTAGTACAGCACTACGGCCTCTTTCATTGAATAATCGTCCCTTTGAAAATTAGGGAGGTCTCCAGTGGTAGTGTTGTAAAGTAGGACCGCCCCCTGGCTCTACGAACAATAGACCTTTTGACATTACGTAATTGCCTAGAAAGATCTATTACACTGCATGATGAAATAATTACTCTGTTGTGGTGCAATCATTGCATCAGCATGATGCAACGTAGGGCCTATATAAATTTATGTATTATCTGTAATTTTTAGTCTTGTCGTTATCATTTGTTGAACTAGTCGTTTTTATAAGCCGAAGTCGTTGATCATTTGTCGAAGAATAAAAGAAGTTGTCGAAAGATCAAAGAGGTTTTTCTGTGTGTATAATTATCAGAACTCCCGCAACTGTAGAGAGAACCGAGCAATCTCTACATTGGTGCCCAGTGTGAGGACAAGACATTCGAAGAACATAAAAGAGAAATATGGATCGTTTTGGAAGCTGAAGCCAGCTATATTTAAGAACCATGTACGGTCAGCCTATTTGCAATTATTGCAAGCGGGTAGGGCATGTTGTCCGATACTGTCGAAAGAGACCAGTCAAGATGCCCCGATTCGTTACTGTACAGAACCACCTTTCGGCATCTATTATTGGAGTTGACGTTGTTCCCAATGACAAAGGGAGATTCAATCAAGAGTCAAGAACAACAGATGCCCCAGACACATTCTCTGTCCTTTCAAGATTGTTTTCCCAGCTGGAAAAATTGTTCAATGAACTTTTAAAAGTAATCGAAAACCCGAATGGAGACAAGCTGGATCCCGAAGACAAGGGATTGCTTGGCAGACCAATCACACGCATTTTTCAGAAAGTTGGATCGGTTTGTACATGGTTGGTGGCTGATTCACCAGACAACATGGATAATGTCCAGACTACATGCCAAGGAAGAAGCAGTACAGTTACAAGCCAGGAGGGTTGTCTTCAAAGGGGGAAGCTATGTTGTAAAGTAGGACCGCCCCCTGGCTCTACGAACAATAGACCTTTTGACATTACGTAATTGCCTAGAAAGATCTATTACACTGCATGATGAAATAATTACTCTGTTGTGGTGCAATCGTTGCATCAGGATGATGCAACGTAGGGCCTATATAAATGTATGTATTATCTGTAATTTTTAGTCTTGTCGCTATCATTTGTTGAACTAGTCGTTTTTATAAGCCTTAGCCGTAGCCGAGTTGTGTAAGCCGAAGTCATTGATCATTTGTCGAAGAATAAAAGAAGTTGTCGAAAGATCAAAGAGGTTTTTCTGTGTGCATAATTATCAGAACTCACGCAACTGTAGAGAGAACCGAGCAATCTCTACAGTAGCCTATAACTAAATTAGGGAACGGGGGAATATCATGAGATTTGTTGCCCCCGTGTGTTTCTAGAGCTTATATTTGCAATCTAGGTATAAAGGCCTTTCGAATGATGCTTTAAAAAGCGATTTTAGGCAACAATCACCCCCTCTAGTAATCCATTCCATTCCCCGTTCCATTCCTTCATTCCCCGTTCCCTGTTTTAGTAATAGCCCAACAATAAAGCCAGCAAAACGAATCAATAGCAACACAGTAAACGGAAAAATAGCGTATTTGACTGTGAAACAGAGCATGAAGGCTATATTGCAGAACCGTCCTCCATTGATCATTCCGTGGGATTCTGATGTAGACGAAACTGCCAAGGCGATAGAATCCAGTAAGGAGGAGAAATCCAGTATAATTTTTTTGACCAGTGATCTATTATGTAGCAGATATTGTAACGGGCACTTAACTCCTGCAGCTCACTGACATCAGAATAGAAGTTGAGAACAGAAGACCCTCGCTCCAGTGGCAGTAAGGAGGGCGTATCATGATTATATTCCAATAACATAACAACAGTATAATCTACGTAATATATTGCCGTTAATATGATATGCCTTGGTTGCATTATAGTTCATGCTGGCCATACATTGCTTGGGTTTAACAAATAACAATTAATCGTCGCCCAAAGGGCGGCCTATCCGGTGCAAAAATAACATAAATCTCATATTTTCCCCCTTGGGATTGCTGGTAAGTAATAAATTTCATGTAAATCTCAGTTTTCCTCTCCTGGGATTGCCGGTAACTAAATAAATCTCAGCTTTCCTCTCCCGGGAATGCTGTTAAATTAATAAATTCATATAAATCTTAGCTTTCCCCTCTTGCAATTGCTGGTAATTAATCAATTTCGTATAAATCTTACCTTTTTCCTTTTGGAATAGCTGTTAATTAAATAATTTCATATAAATCTCAGCTTTCCCCTCTTGGAATTGCTGGTAATTGATTAATTTCATATCAATCTCAGCCTTTTCCTCTTGGAATTGCTGGTAATTAATGAATTTCATATAAATCTCAGCTTTCCCCTCTTGGAATTGCTGGTAATTAATTAATTTCATATCAGTCTCAGCTTTCCCCTCTTGGAATTGCTGGTAATTGATTAATTTCATATCAATCTCAGCCTTTTCTTCTTGGAATTGCTGGTAATTAATGAATTTCATATAGATCTCAGCTTTTCCCTCCTGGAATTGCTAGTATTTCATTAATTGCATATCAATGTCAGCTTTTCACTCTTGGGATTACTGGTAATTAATAGTGAATCTAAGAATAGTACAAAACACAGTTAATTGCAAGAGGTAAATATGATACGACCCAAGGAAGGAACATAAAGGGTATTGCGGAGTTAAGATTGAAGATAAAAAAGCTCCAAACAAGTATGAATTAAAGCGCGGCTGACAAGGGGGACGCAGCACGAGGCTTAGGAAAAGAGGGGGACTGGGAACCAGATGGAACCAATTCGAGATGGGGGCGTTTGCCTGGACATTAAGCTACATTACCTTGGGTAATGTTCGATTATTACTTCCGCAAGATTCTGAAGGGAAAAAATTTTTTTGTTACGTTTACTGGTGTAGAATTTTACGCCGAATCCAAATACCCCAAGTGGCCATTTGCAGATTTTTCTGTGCAAGGCGCGATCAAAGCATGCCCTCAGCGACGTAGTGGTGTTGTAACTGGAACACAGAATAAGGAGTTAGGCAGAAGGGGCACTCAGTAATGTTCAGGTGGCCACTAATTTTTTAACGCATGTGCCGATTCGAAACAAGGTTAGGCACTACACTGCAGAAAGATATTTTTCATAGACGCCACTTGAACATTTCTCTGCACAAATTGATAACTTTAATAGTGTTTTTGGTCACGAGACTGAAAAAAGGAGTACTGCAAGAAAGAACTCATTCTGTTCTGCTATAAACTGAAGCAAACAGCCAGGAAAAGAATCCAGAATTCTCATTTCATCGGTTTTCCAAGGAGGAAGTTTTTCAAGGTTAGCAAACTCAAAGCCTTCCTGGCCATTCAAAAATCTTTTAGATTTCAGTTTGGCCATTAATAGATCTTAACTCATAGCTAAGCTTTGATTTTGCAAATACGAATTTTGACTTCACAAATTTACATTATTTTCAGTGTATAAACAAAAGTGAAAGGCTGCAGATTACAGTGTTGAAAGCTGCATTTAGAGGTATCCTGCACCAACTGTACATCAACTATGGTCCCGCAATCAAGATCCATTATACTGTATCTTCTGTACTTTGCTCAATGTCCAGGAGTATCAACAATGCACATAATCTACCACTGAAGGATCTTGGAGCTGGGTGAGCTGGAGCTATGCGGAAATGAGGACCTATATCAAAATCCACCCACTCGAGGCAAGATTGGGCACGAACGGAGGCGCCGCGCAGCGCAGAAATGAGAATAATTATGATAATAATTCTTTTTATCGATGTAACAGCAATTTGAGGATGGAAAGGACACATGAATTTGAATAGAAATAAATGTAATTAGAAATAAACCGAATAATTATGATAATTCTTTTTATCAAGATTTCAGTGAGTAAATGGGAACGACACAGGAACTTAAGAATACATAATTATAACTTGGTTACAATCCACTCCTTGCACAGAAGACCGAGAACGACACATCCACTAGTCTGCCTAATAAGCCAGTAATATAAGGTGGCCCTTCTTCTACTGTAGAACAATTATGTAATCGAAAACACATGGAAAATCGTTAAAATTCAATGAAAAGTGAATAGAATAAAATTTCTTAAATGGACCTTTCCTTTTTTTGGGGCAAGGAAGATAAATTTAGAATTTTTTTGGGAAACTGATAGAATTGCTCTACCATGAAAACCTTATTATATATCGTGAGGGTGATAGAACCACTGGTGTTCAAAATACAAAGTCAGGACAATTTTTAAAATCTCTGCTACTTTGGAGAGGGAGGTGGAAGGACTAATATAGATAATGAGAGTTATAGAACCATTGATATTGAAAGTACAGAGTAAGGAAAATTCCTATAAACAACCTTTGCACAAAACTTTTGCTCGAACACAAGGTTTATGTCAGTAGATGTTGAAATCATTCCAGGAAAGTACTAGATTCGTTTCGGCAGTTGAGTTGGCGCATAAACTACAACACTTGCATATTTTCTTCTATATTTAACAAGAACAACTATTTACAAAGGTGATTATGTGCCATTGGCTTCGATGCCATCACTCGATCTATTCAAAAACTCTGAACCACTCCTTACAAAGTATAACATAACACTTCGAGACTAGCTCATTCAAAGTAACAATAATAAGCCCAAATATGGTAAATAAAAGCAATTAGATTTACAAGGTGTTAAGACTATTACAAGAATATCCGCTTTTTATGATTACGAGGTAAAATACCAACGAGGTTAAAATATGATGTAATATTAACTTTACAACAGTACTCTTCATAAAATCACGATCAGTGATCAGTGATCAACGACCAATCAATAGAAGAATTGCTAATCCTTGATTGAAGACTAAAAGCATGCACGTCAAACAGTGGGCAAAATGCAGTTCAATCGAAAATATTAAAGTTTTCAAAGTATAAATTCAATTAAATCGACCTTCAAGTTTTGCATCGACATTGAAAACACGCAAAGGGCTTACTAATGTTGACTGGTTAATTTTTGATTGAGTTGCAAAAGATCACATTGAAAATACATCACATTGAAAAGATCATACATCACATTGGAATCATCGACTACTTATAATCGAGTTTCGGTTACGATTTGGTAAAACGCGGATTTGAATGAATTACCAATAAATTCCAAGCTAAGATCAAATAAACTAAGAATATATTTAGAACGGTTTCTCCGATCTTTGTTGAGGTTTCTTGCGTGGCGTGTGACAGCGAGAGAAATACTTGTTCTGCGCCTTTCTGTGCTCTGATGTGTTTCAACTATCTTATTCAACTCATTTTTATACTTAAATCAAGGGAACTATTTACCATGCTTTTTTACCAATAAGGAATGAATGATTGGTTACAATGATGAGAAAACTTTCTATGTATATGGAATGTAATATTTTTGATAATGAATGTTGTGCTACTTATGACATACATGAAAAATACTGATGGTGCGGAAATTAACTACATGGGTAGCATGTAATGACGCAAGGTCTGTTCTAATGATGTGGTGAATGTTGGTGAATGTCTAAAAATGGCTAGCAAAGCAAGAGTATAAAAATGTGCTAATATGTAATCATGCTAACTTCTACATAGCTCCCCTTCCTTTAAAAGGCGAACAAAGAGGAATATTAGTAGACTATGAAATTACCGAATATACAAATGCAAAGAATGTAATAAAAAATTCAAGTGAGGTTTCCATGCACTGAATATACAGGATTTTGATACAGGGTTCCAGAACCTTTTCTTAGAGTCCATAACGATCCGCAAAGTGTACTCTCTGGCCTGAACGAGTAAGCCGGGGTGTAGACGAGTCAGATTGTTGTTGTTCCGCTGTAATTGCTGAACTTAAATATGCTGTGTCTGTACTTTCAGGCGATCGTTGCTTACTGTTTATCTTTTTCCTGTGATGTCGAGAACGAAGTGTTTGTCGGTGCGTGCGAGGATTTTGTGGGGTCCATCGTACGGTGCTTGCAATGGTTTTCGAACGGCGTCGTGGCGGACAAAAACGTGCGTACAAGTAGCAAGATTGACGGGATTGTAAGATTTCGTTGTTTGTTGGCGAAGTGGATTGGATGGCAAATGTAGACGAAGAGCATAGTTGGTTGGGTCAAGATCAGTGATGTTGTTTGGTTGATCGAAGAACTGTCCGGGTAAGCGAAGTGTGGTTGCAAAAAAAAATTGTGAAGGGGTACAGTCAATGTCAGCTTTAATCGTTGTGCGAATTATGAGAAGTACGAGAGGAAGAATTTCAATCCATTTGCTAGAATCAGGATTCGCCTTGATTGACGACTCTATCTGACGATGAAATCTTTCAACCATACCATTTGCGCAAAGATGATAGGATGTTGTTCGGATGCGTTGAATATCAAGAAAGAGTGTTAGTGAAGAGAAAAGTGTCAATTCAAACTGAGCTTTACGATCGGTGGTAAGTGTCTATGGCACGCCAAAACGAGAAACTCAATGATGGACGAATTGACGAGCTATAGTGTCTGCAGTGATGCCTTGGATGGGAATCGCTTCGGGCCAGCGAGTGAATCTGTCGATGCAGGTGAGTAATTGCAAATAAATGTAAATATTCATCATATATAGTGACTGAGCGATGTGAAAATTGCAACGATGACCTGTTGCCGTAGATAAGCCGTGTTGGAAAAAAGGAGCACCGTCGCTATCACGTGAAACCATTACACTTGCAACAAAGAGATCATCTCATCGGCTTGCATAACCAGTCCTCCATCTGTGTTGTAAGTATTCAATTTTGACATCTTGATGTTGAAAAAGATGGCGAGGCTTCTGTTAATCAAAATAATAACTATACTTACTATAGTTGTAAATGATGAAAATAACATATTCAACTCGAATAGTTCGACAAAATTATAGAGAAAGGCGTTGTTACAGAATTTTTTTCTGTTGTACTGGATGTTTGCAAGTGATTTTCCTTTATATGTTTGACTCAACACACTAAAAAACACCATTACGACAGGGATAAACAACCAAGACCCGTATATAATTGTCAATTGAACACAAAAATTAAGTTTTTTAGAAATAACCACGGCTCAGAACCTCTCAAATTTTGTTCTTTGCACCGGTAAAACATTTTAAAATGCAATTTGAGCTTGCAACACAACAAGACACGGCTGCGGTAAAATCGAAAAAGGTTCAGTTTGCTTGGACGGAAGAAGAAATAACTCTTCTGCTGATAGTTGCCCTCGATTACAAGGTCAAAGCTTGCAGGCGGCAAAGATTGTGAGACAGTGAGGACCGAGTACGATGTGTCACCTTAAAGTTTCAAGTTTCACATCCTAAAAGAAAAAGCCCAGAGTTTCCATGCATGTCAAAGAAAACTGAGTTTTCAAAAGAAAGGCGAACAGCTAAAATTAACAATTAAAAGAAGCTTTACAACGGCAATAAATTGTGACAGAAAGAGTGGTTATGGTAGAGTAGTCTAGCTATGCATTATACGATAACTTCTACGAAATTTAGGCTGGTTGTCCATCAGCAGAGAGCATCTCTAATGAAATTGAGACTGCTTCTGTAAATAATGTTGCTGGTGAATTCAATGAAGTGGAAAGTAATTTGTGGTTAACCAAGCCACATATTTGTTTGACTTACAAATCGAATCGTTTCCGAAGTTGACCCTGTCGTATTTTGAGTTGAATGAAACAAGAACATCCGAATCTCACCCATATCTCTATTGTAACGCCCAAATGTTTCTATGTTTGTATCTTGATTTCCTTTGTGTAGAGATGCACCGTTTACCTGTCGGTGTTCTTTCTTTTTTCCCACAATTCACCCCTGGGCGTCTGCCCCCACTGCCCGAGCAGTGTTGAATCTATTTCACTTTGTAAACTTTCTTCTCTCGTCCTCGCCATCTTCGATTTAAAACAAATTTCCATCTTTGCTTCTCAAAGGCCCTTCCGCTATACTGCTTCAGATCTTTGCTTGCAGCAAATTGCGTTTTTTCTAAATATTCTCTCGCACAAACAGACCCTCGAATGTCTGCTTGCTTTATGTCATTTTATTTACGTAATTTTCCTTCGAGTTTTCAAGAAATTCACCGATAAAGTTCTAACTTTTCGTTTGCTTCCCATTATCTCAAATGCTGTGAGAATGCAAAGGATGCATTCCTCTGTTTTCTATCAAATGTTATTACGATTTTGTTCACTGAAGCCTATCAAATGTCAATTGATGGGTGGTCGGCATGACAGCTGTCGAGTGGGCTGTGCATTGATTGTGCGGTAATGCACGAAGTTTGTCAGGGAAGGACCTGGGAACTAAATGAGCTGGAATGACGCGGAATCAAGGACATATATCAAAATCCAATCATTCGAGGCAAGATGGGGCAGGAACGGATCATTATAAAAATAATTCTTTTTCTCGAGATTTCAGTGATTTAAGGATGGAAAAGACAGGAGCTTCATTGAAGATGCCACGCAGCGCCATCAAGCGCGTAAGAAATAATTGTAGTAATTATGATAATTCTATTTAACTAGTTTCAGTGATTTGAGTAAATGGAAAATTTAGGCAGCGGCATCGAGCGCGTAAGAAATAATTGTAGTAATTATGATAATTCTATTTAACCAGGTTTCAGTGATTTGAGTAAATGGAAAATTTACACAGGAACCTCAGGTTTAGAATACATACAATAATTATTGTTGAAAATGCACTCGAGTTGAACTTCATTATCGATTGACACTTCAATTGTATTTTAATGACTAACACCTTAGTCACATGTTTTTTCTCACTCCCTCTGTTATTATTTTTACTTTTATTTTTCGATGTTCGATGCTTGCTGTTTACATGTTATGTTTTTAGACAAAGTTTTATAGTTTACTTTGAAAACTTCAACAATTATAACTTGGTTACAATTCACCCCGAGTACAGAAGACCGAAAGCGACACATCCACTAGTGTTAAAATAAGATTACAAAATGACCATCATCGACGCAGAGAGTTTTCGTATAAATATTCTCGGATCCATCCTTTCTAGTTTTTTTCTAAAGTAGGTACTGACATTGGCGCCACACAAAGAAGAAAGCATTTTGAAATTGCTTCGCACTTAAAATTTTTTAGTTTTGTTTTTTATCCGAAAATTCTGGATCCGATCGGTACCAGATTCATCTGTTTACACGAGACCCGGACTGGATATTTTTGAAAGCGATCCCAAAAGTGTTTGGTTGGCGGATCCAAAAGAATAAGGATCCGAGCGGTCCCGTGTAAACGCAAGGCCTATCCGAACACAGTTGGATCCGATCTAGATCGGATCCCTTCTCGTGTAAGCGGGGTTTCCTCAGAGACCAACAACAAAGAGTTGCATTGTGTAACAAGAAAATAGCTAATTAAAGAAACCATTTTTGAAAGGATGATTGCTCATATATCTTTAGTTTCAATTTTAACGCTCTTTTTGCTATTCATTTTAAAACAGATGTTACACTGGCTCAAAAATGTTACAAGAAATACTTAAAACGTTCTGGACGGTGCACAAAAAAAATTCGTATTCGAGGAAGTATGAACAGCGTTGATTACGAAACATGCTGTCGTCATAAAGGTGCAAGTGCCTGGAGGCCTTCAGGAGCCAAACCAATTTGCATTAAATGTCATAAAATTGGTAGGTTTTACAAAATTTAGATAGCATCGTACTAAAAGGATTTAGTTATCTATTCTGTGAGTTCTTGTCGCGTTAAATACAGAGAATTGACTAGATTCCTCATCCACTAACGTGAGTTTATATCATATAATCACAGAACTGGGAACAGGTGCAAATGAAGCTTGATTTAAAATTCCTTAAAATCAGATTCAGATAGTTGAGGTAAATGAAAGAGAAAACAAAAAATTATAAAATAAGATAAGCATTTTAATTCGAAATAGGAGTATTCAAAGCATGTTGCAAGCTGATGACTGCTCTAAACGATCTTAGTCAACTACTTGTAATGTCGTCCAGCTATACCTAACAGTTACTGTTAAATAATCCAGCGTATAATTGCGTGATGTTTTCGAAAATATACCTTTCGCTTTCTCTAACATTTTATGAAACTTTAAACCTTTTAATGCGAAAAAAAGTCTAAACCTATTCATATTCATATTTAATTTTTGTATACCCTTCAGCTTGAAATTTACTAGCAAAATTACATATCTAGAAGATACAATTTTATGAAATTTCCTAAGTGCTTAAATATCCTGCAGTTAACCTACCGTTTACTGTTCCTTCTGGGGGTCATGTTTCTGATTATTCAGCTCATCGAATGTGTTTTAGATTTTTGGCTGATAACAGAGAGCTTGTAAAGTTCATAGGGACTCTATTCTAAGCATGCGCTCTATTCCACGAGGCCCTGGCTTGTAAAATGATATTATTATATGTGATAATAACAGCGGTGAAAACATGATTGCCGCATACTGGCTAAATGATTTTATTATTATCTGAAACAGCTATACAGGGTTATCTGGCCGAAGGACGAAAATGTTTAAGTGTGTTAGCCCCCTGTGCTTAAGGAAGGGTGTCATCTACACTAAAGTTCAGAAAACTTGTTTTTTTATTGATTGACAGATTGACAAATACCTTGTTCACCTTGCCTTTCTTCTTTTCCTGTTCTAGCTGATACTAGCAAGCGCATCTTATTATAACGATCATCAAAGTCATTGGCGTAGAATGAGAACAATGGATTTATATTAATATGAATTTTCTTGCAGTTTTATTAATATTATATCTATGAACCAAACAATAAATTTGATGAACATCGTTATGTTTTAGTTGATGGTAGCTGGAGTCAGTGGACTCAATGGAGTGCTTGCCCCGTTAAGTGTGACTGGGGACAAAAGACAAGGGAAAGAAAATGCGACAGTCCAATTCCTCAGCACGGAGGCCACCTTTGCAATGGTGCGAATAAACAGCAGATCAAATGCTATGCGGGGGTGCGTTGTCCAAGTAAGTTGCCAATTTCTTTAGAATTTCGTTTGCATATACAAGGCAAGACTAGAAAAAACAAGACAACGTTCACGTAAAATGTCATTCATATCCTACCATGTTTATAGATCCAGGTGAGCACGTTGGCACTTCCAAGACAAGGGAGCAAGGGGGAATAATGTTTTAGCTAATCGGCTGTCTTGTTGATAATCTGCACTTAGCCAATCAAAGCGCTTAAAAGACAATAGAATTTTGTCGGAAAGCTGGTCATGGCGGCCATTGAGCAGCCGAGCCGCGAGAAATTGCTCTGTCAACTCCGGTTTACTGCAAGCGGATATCTAACCTAGCAAACCCAAATGAAACTTTTTACACAGAAGAAGGTTTACTCTCAATATCTACCGCGCGCACTTTCAAATTTCCCACTGATACTGGAGCAATTGCTGGCTAAAATCAGACAAATTTAGATATTTAGAGTAAATCTTCTTCTGGTCAAAATCAAAATAGGCTTGAAATTTAAGTCGAAATATCAAAGAAATCTTAATGCCAGCTTTGTAGCTATGCTTACATTCTCCACTAGAACTAGAGACATATTATCTCTAGTAAGTATATAATTGGCTGGTTCGCAGAATATCATGTTTTCTTCGATTCTATGTTTTTCAAGGCAACCATTGGCTCTAATGCGGACTCACTATTTGAGTATAACTTGCCTGCTTTTACACAACACTTACGTAAATGAATTCTTGGTACATCTAGGAATTCTCCGCACTAAAAGATACCCGCATACCGAATTGATGTGCAGGTTGCCATCAGCAAAGTTGAATCAATATTGAATAAATTCCCTTTGTTCTAGAGAAAGTCTCCAATAGAATACACAACTTTCATTAATTGTATTCTAAATAGCTGGTTTTGATTTGTTTTAAAGATTTATTTAAGTACCAACTGAAAATAATGATACATGATATCGTGTAACACTTTTTGATAAAGACCCCCATCCTATCACGGCCACTATAGTATACTGTATCACCAAAAGTAACATACAGTTAGTTATTGCGCGAACTTCGTTAGGGACATAAATGTCGACATATGTCAGGACAGAAAAGTTGCAATTTGAGTTCTGTAAATGGTTGGTAAAGACTGTAAGATTAGAGAGGCATGTGGCATAACCTTGCCCTATTCATTGATTGAATTAGAATTATGTGAGCACAATGTGACTTCTTTTGTTATATCCATGACGCAAACCTTTTGACCAGCGGAAAATAACAATGAATAACAATAAGATATTGCTGGACCAGGAACGAAACTCAGGTGGTTCCTAATAGTAAGCTCTTGCTGCACTCGTACAATGGAAGGAGTTACAAGGGACCGGAACTCACAGAATGCAATTAAGTCATATCAACATGTGATATGTCATACAGGAATTGCTAACATGTCACATAGGTGAAGAATGCGGTGGTCGAAATACCTGAAGTTGTAACTTTGCAAACACAGCAAACGTATGTCCTCTGTGCTTAGAAATATAAGAACAATATCGATTAACAACAGGTAGTCCAAACATTTACAACTAGATTTGCCCTCATCCAGCAGCGAATGTGTCCATTTTCTCGTTCGATTCTTACCTTTCTATTGATAATGGTAACTGTTTCGCTATTCAAGTGACTGATTAGTATGCAAAGAGTAACAATTAGAACACAAATAAAATAATTAGTAAATCAATCATACAAATGAAACTTTTGTAGTACCTGGAGGATGGGGAAATTGGAGTAAATGGTCCTTATGCTCCAAGTCATGTAAAAGAGGTGGTTTTCAGTTGCGCAACCGTAAATGTAACAATCCTGAGCCGCAGTTCGGAGGAAAAGACTGTCTTGGGGAAAGCGAAAACAGCAAAAGATGCAATGATAATAAAGAATGCCCAGGTAACTATTATTTTTTAATGATAACATTGTAACACGTTAAATCAACCTGCATCACACAAACAGGCTATTAAAAGTAGGGTACAATACCACCAGGACTCTCAAAAACCTCTTAGTTTATTTCTGCATTCACACTAATCTGCCGAAATTTTTATACGATTCCGAGTGTTTCAATCTATGTTGTATTTAATTCCGTGTATGTTTGTCGCGTATATAGGAAAAAAACATTACATTTATTTTTATTTTATTACCTTGGTAACATCAGACTTCTGATGCCTCATCGACCTGATTCTAATAATTGCTTTTCTTTTCTTACTAGCGGACACTTCTATTCGGTAGATCGTTATTAAGACGACACAGTTTGTCTGCTCTCTTTGTATTGCCACATTCTTTATGTTTTACTGTATTTATTATTGGGAATTTTATATTAGAAGTGATTTAATTTGTTTCTTCATCTGTCCTAAAGAAAGTTGTTGGATTGTGTAAACGGAGTCTTGCAGGGGTAAAATGAATCAAAGATTCAATATTTATGTAACAATGTTTCGTAGGGTTTCGTATTTCTTTGCTAAAAGACGATAAAATCATAACTATGGTTCATAAAAATGTTTTGATATGTAGATATTGGGAAAGATTGTAAAAAATATGCATGTCTACGTTTGCTTATCGATTTGCAAGTGCATAAAGATTTTAATATAGTTTTATACCCTGACTCATGATTGGAATTTAAATTCAGAAATATCTACCTCGATAATATATTTTTTTAAAAGTTGCAAAATGAAAGCCTCCTTGGATGAGGGCTATCTAACTATTGTTATTGATATCCTTTCGACAGTCGATGGAGTGTGGGGATCTTGGAGTTCTTGGTCGGCTTGCAATATTAAATGTGGGGATGGAGCAATGACAAGAAAACGACAATGTGACAAGCCAAAGCCTCGGTTCAATGGAAAGTCTTGTAAAGGAGAAGACAACGAGAACCAACCTTGTTTTAGAAAATGCAGCACAGGAGGTACTCACAGGGTCTGGAAGTTTTTTAAAACGTATTTCAGAGATTCGGATATAACGTTAATAGCATAATATTAACTTTTTATTGTAATTTTTTTATAATAGCTAAGAGGTTAGTCTACTGCATAATTAGTATCTCAGGTTGCTTTAGAATTATATGTGGTTATTGATTTATCAAGTCTAGAAGAATTAAATTAGCTTGCAAAATAATATCTGTTTCATTTTATTTATCTTGCTTCAGGCTTGGAAATACAGGAATCAGGATCAGGAAGAAAGCTTGCGTCAGGATCGGGATCCGGATCAGGATCAGGATCAGGATCAGGATCAGGATCAGGAAATCTTGATGGCTTAGAAGTTGATACTGAAAATGGTGATGATAAGGAACCATCTGAAACAAAAAGAGTGTCAGGATCAGGAATAAGGGATGGATCTGGTTCCATACTGAACCCAGAAGGTTTACCAGACATTACAGAAACTGATGTTAGTAAGATGCCTATTGTGCACCAAAGTGCTTTTGAAAAGAACGGATCTGAAGCAAAACCTGGAGAAAGTTTTGGAGAAGGTTGGTTTATTTTGAAAACGAATGCGAAATTTAACGGTTGATTACAATATTATAGCAAAACCTTGTGTTGTGCAACTCATTGGAATTACTAATAGCTCTTAAAAAAAAAGACAAGAAAATAAAGGTCATCAGAAAGTTAGCTACGATTTATTTTCAAAAAGGAAAAAGCCAGTTTCGCTTCAGCGTTGTATGATAAACAGGATAAGATCGAGGAACATTGCTAAATTTAGTTTTTTAAAAGTACTAAATTTACTGAATGTAGTCAAAAGTCATAAGGATTCTATTCGAATGGATTCGGGATTTCGGTTCATAATCGAGCTGATATCGAAAGCAGTGAAAACAGCAAAATAATGATGGCAATCGAAATCAAAACATATTTTATTAACAAACAGTTACGAATTAGAAATAATTAACAGTATTTACAAATCGCGATATTGCTAGAATGTTTTTTGGCAGAAAAATCTATTAGTTATGGCCCAAATAGAAAGAAACAAGCAGAAGAAGACCACACATATCATAATGTCATATCATATAACATATCATAAAAATAACCCTTTCATAATCTCTCTTTGAAACCCACTGCTCTCTAATAAAACAAGCAACAAAACGTAGGTGCAGATATACACAATTTTAAAACGGATCTTCTTTCCAGTCTTTTTGTACTCAGAATGTGTCGCATATAGCAAAACCCTGATGGCAATGCAGCTTCTGGATACGCCGCAAGTTATTACGTTTACACCAATCATGAATGTTTTAATTTGTATTGAATGCAGAAAATGTTAAAAAAATCCTCTAGAGCTTTAATTTCTAGGCTTATACCAGAATACACTTTCTTGCTGGTTACTAAATGAACTTCTGTCTGTAAGTTGTGTTGCTGCCAATTTTTTTCCCTTACTGGATATAGCATGTTTTTCTTCAATTTTTACATTTGATATTTCTTTCGTGATATTATTTTATGTGCCTGATGACGAAAGGCACTAAACAGATTAAAATAGCTTTTGATCTGACAGGCAGCGGCGGTGACAAATCGAGTATTGTATCAAAAGATACGGAAAGTGGTGACAATAGAGAAGGTGAACTTAGTGGGTCTGGAGAAAACAGTAACCACAAGTTGAGTGCCTCTGGCAATAAAGGTTCAAGTGAAAAATATATCGAAGAAGTTTCTGTTGAATCTGAAGCTGGAAACAACAACAAAAGTAAGAGGGCACCATTACCAGGATGGGACAATAACTTTGAGGAAATATAATGATTAATGAATTAAGTTCTTAAAAATTTTGCCTCGAAATTGATACAGTATATTTTTCATTTTTCTTCTAAGAACACATTTCTTTAATGATAAAAGATGAGTTTGCTCTCGATAAACTGTTGATTAACTATTATAGCAATTCGTATCTTGGTTTCTTTCCAAGATGTGCTTAACACGAAAATGAGTTCTTTTCCTGTAACGTTTTATTGCCCGCTTTTCATTCGACAGACCCTGCCAAGCATAGCGATAACTTTAATTCGTTTAGAATCAGAAAAACCATAAAAAATATTATTTCAAGTTGAATATATTTCAGAATTTAGACCAGCATAGTAAGAGTACCAGAGCCGTGTTCTTAAATACAATTGTCTGGACTTTCACATGTTTATCATTATCATCATCGCGACCGGGGTTGAACATTCTCAACAGAACTTCTCAATAATTCACGGTTTTCCATCGCTCCTGGCATAGTCCAGAGCAACAATGAAAAGGTACGGTACCAAAGTGTCACCTTGAAAGACACAAGCTAAGATTTCAAAAACCTCTGTATCGCCATCAGGGAAGAGAACTTGGTCGATCACATTTCTCGGGTAAAGGAACTATTCAGCCTTTTCTCCAGTTTTTTGGTACATCTCCATTAAATTTCTTCTGGCAGACTTGGAGCAATTCGTCATTCCTGCATACTTTCCATACTTCTACCGGCAAATTATCAAAGGCTATTTCTTTGCTGTTTTGTGTAGATTTGATTGCATTCATTAACTCCTGCATTATAAAACCACTGGTGTGGATGAAGAGGAAGGACTGAACATTGCAGAGATTTTATTCTACATTGTGGTTTTATAAATTAGAAAAATTAGAACAATAAAAAATTATCAAATTTCTTTGTAACCAATGTATCTCCTAATTTTGTATCCTACTTTAATTTCCTATCTGCTTTTTCTCCACTGTGCTATCGTAATTAATTGTGCTATCGAGCGTTCTAAAGGCCAATGAATATAAACAAGAAGATATACGCAAGGTCACGAGAAAAATCTCAAAGCCCAGACAGAA